>OW285243.1:40940685-41202824 GCA_935421215.2 Melolontha melolontha
TTCATATTGATTAATTCTTGTTTTAAATTGGTGTTATTTGTATCTAGTTTGTTTGTTAAATCATTGTTATTGGTCTCTAAGTTATCATTTATGTCTTGTTTTAAATTGGTATTATCTTGTTTTATATTAGTTAAGTCCTGTTTTATACTTGTAAAGTCTTGCTTTCAGTCATTATTATTCGTTTCTAATTTATTGTTCATGCCTTGTGTTATTAGTATTTAATTTGTTATTTATATTGGTAAAATTCTGTTTCATATCATTCATTTGTGTCATTAGGGCATTTAACATGTTCATCATCATGCGGTTATCGGGTATGCTTATCTCTTCAGAGCCTGAGGGTAGAGCTGTGGGAACATCTCCTTGCTCTGTTCTGTCCTCTTCAACCGTTTCTTTGGGCGCTTTGGTTCTATGTCTTGTGTCCATTTTGTTATTAGATTAATGATATTAAGTGTAAATATGTTTTAATAGAGAGTGTTATTAATAAGAATAATGGTATTTAGTTGTTGAAAGTATACGTGTTGAGGTATTATATCAATAGAATTGTTTGACACACGGAAGTAAAATGAATTATACAGGTAAATGATTGAAATTTGTATGCTCAAGTTAACTTTCTTTACCACTAACCTTGGTTCCTGGCAGTCCCTTTAATGTCACGTATCCCTCGTGAAATCGAATACTTACTCAGCTCCACAATTGGAAAGTCAGAATTACAATTTTACATACAACAATAACCATAAATTTCACACATATAAAATTTGAATAACAGATATCTTGTTTTTTCAGAAAAAAATTATTTATCCTTGCGTTAGCTACATTTGAGATTTTTAAATTTTTGTTTATAGGGAATAAACAAGGCAACCACGTATGGGCGTCAATTGTAACATAGCTGATGATCTGAGAAAAATAATAATAAAATAATAATTATAATATGTAATAAATAAGGTTAATTGAATAGTATTAGAATAATACTATGAATTGGGCGCCTTTATTTTAAATTTATAGGGTTGGATCATCCGCCACTCTCACGTAATGTCTCAGGCTACGGCTAGATGTCGGAGAACAAGTAATATATTTTACAAAAAATGACTATTTTAGGATCCTCGTCGGTTGATTTACCCCTATGTGTGATGGAAAAATTGTTTAATAATCTTACTAAGTTATCTCTAGCTAAACAATGATAAATAATAGAGTTTGTTTAAAGTGATAAGTGTAAATATTTATTGACATAAGATATCTATAAACAATGAATAAATAACGTGCCTAACGACAAAATATGGAACTAACATAGAGTACACGTGTGAATTAAAAGGTTATGCTTTAATAGCAATGTTATTATCAAGTATATGGTAATATAAATAAATAAATGAACAAATTCAGGTGAGTACTACAATTCTTAATTATAAATGTCTTTTCACAAATTCTGAGTAAGTTAGCATTCTATTGAAGGTATTTTAGGTTTTATTAAATTTTAACTTTGGAGTAGCACTTTTTCCCGGCAATCGTTACAAAATTTTACTACTAACGCTCGATAGCAATTATTTCTTTCAAAGCCTAGTAAAAATTATGAAAATAGCCTCGAATTTTACTTTAATTACAATGAATAATAATTTAAATTTAAATGAAATATTAATTTAAACATGAAAACAAAATTAATATAATATTTTACAAATAGTTGTAACGGGTTTTTCAATGTAGGGTTATGTTATATGAGTGGGATGAAAATAACCTGTTCGCGGGTTTTAAAAATTCAAAAAAGTGGGCGTGTTTAATTAGTATCGATACAAATTTTGAATGTAGATAAATTAGCTATCTGTTAATTTCACGCTAATGACTTTAATTATGAAAATGATAATAAAAATATAAAAAGTAAATTTTGAAATAAATATAAATTAATTTGAAATATACAAAGTTATCGTAATATTATTTATTTGCATTACTAATTTTACAAATTATGTCCGCCAATTTAGCTATTCTATTGAGTGTTATTTTTATATTAATTTCTGTCTTTCCCTTTGCAGTTGGCTGGAATAACCGTGCAATTAGCCCCATAACAATATATATATACATATATATATATATATATAATCAAAAATTTATTTAAATTCGGGTAAGCGGTCAATTAAAAAACTCCTTTATTAAATTACCCTATATTTCGCAACACTTTGTCGCTTATTCTGGGGTAAAAAATGTAGAATTAAAAAAAAAATTAAAATAATAATAATATATATATATATATATATATATATATATATATATATATATATATATATAACATTTGATAAATTATTGGAGTTTATCGGCTTTTTCTTTTATATGAAATATTTACAAATATTAAATTAGAATGTATGTAATTGCAGAGTAAGTGAGGATGTAAACATTGCTGTCTACAAATTACAAAGCAAATCATACGAATTCTTTTATTTGAAAAACAAAATAAATATATATATATATATATATATATATATATATATATATAGGTATATATATATATATATAGTAGATATAATTAATTCGCGATTTAAGGTCTGGTTTTACTCAAAAATGCATATATTTAAAACAATCTTACATGTTTCGGCAAGTGATGCCTTTCGCAAAGAATATAAAATATAAAATGAGTTTCCGCTTTTTATTTCTTGCTTATAGTGGTATAGGTATATATATTGCACTATGATTACAATAAACACAAATCAAACCTTTTTAAGCGTATGTAGTTCAGAAAAAGTAAAAGTTTTTAAATATAAAAAAATATTTGTTAAATACAAGGTCACGAAATAATTATCTATATATATCTATATATCTATATATATATATAGATAATTTCTTAGCCGCTTACTAAATACATCAATTCATATATTCTTGGAGTTTTTCGGTTTTATATGAAGTATTTACAAATATTATCAAATTAGTATCTAATTGCTAAGTAAATTTGAATGTAGAGAGCAATGTTTACATTCAAATTTATAATATTTGTAAATATTTCATATAAAAGCCGAAACACTCCAAGGATTTATTAATTGATATATATACTGAGAGAGAGAGGAGGGGAGAGAGATGAAAAGGCCTAAAGAAGCTGCTGCTCGTATGACAAAAAGTCGTTTGCAAGAAATGCAACAAATGAAAAAGCTAAGAATAGGCAAGGAATAAAATGTAGTGCAGAAAGTCACTCCATAGGTGAACAATGGCTTTCGGGAATGCGAAAGTATGTTAGCTCCAGGTTAAGTCGACAAACTATGAGAGATTAAGTAATTAAGTCGTCTGCATTTAATACATAAGTATCTTTTAAATGAAACTGCTAAGTAACGTATCATCGACTCAGTTTAATACATGAGCGTCTTTCAATTGTCCAGTACCATATCGACACCGACATAATATTATAATAGGATAAATTCATACATGAAAGTGGCACTTTTAAGTGACCCTTAAAGAATTATTAGAACCGAAAAGACGTTTATGTTAGACAAAGTCGTTCATGTGTAAAAAGTGATATTTTATTTGAACTAGCCAATGATAGCCTCTAATCAAACGCATCCAGAATTATTAAAATCGGCTAACCCGTTGAGTAATGCGCAAACAAACAAAAATATATACATGATGAACTAATAACCTCATCCTTTTTGGAGGTTGGTTAAAATATGTTTTTGTTTTATACAAATGGAGAAGTTTTCCCGCTGAAGTATGTTTCAAATTGTTTTTGTTTAAAATATATATTTTAGGCGCGTGAATAATACTTTGGATATTTCTAACAATTGCTTCAATATACTAGTATATGAGATATTTAAATCAGATTTTTCGGAGTTCATACTAGAGAACATATATTTTCAATTAAATGCATCTGATACAAATGTACGTAGCTGTTGTACATGTGATAAAATAAAATGTGCATGATGACGTGCTACACAAGAAAATTAATTTTTAAAGAACACTAGAATGTGAATATGTTTAATCTCTCGAAAAGAACACGACTATCATAAAGAAAACATTTCCGCTTATTAGATGCATATTACATATTCATACGAGGAATCCCTTTTACCAACGAAAAAGCACATAATTCGTAGCACAATGTTGGAATGGCAAATTCTTGGCTCTCTAAGGCGCCTCTGCATTATTACGTCGGCGTCGCTATTCTCTACAGTATCTCTACCCTTTTACGTTCGCCATAAGACCCCCATAGGCTTCCTTCAACCGACAAACATCGTTTGCTCACTGACACCCTACGGCTTCAGCTGTGTTTTCTCTAGAGTGGCATTTTTATATGTAAAAAGGAATGTATTCTGTTTTATGTTTGCAGTGCTATATTCTCTTCTCTTCTGCATGTCCCCCACCTTTCATTATCTACACATATAACATACGTTAATCGTAATTTAAATTTCAAGGCGTTTTCATTATTTATATCGCCTAAGTATTTAAGTTGTAGTTGAATATAATTTGTTTCAAACATATATGGTAATCTAAAATATAATAGACTAAAATGCAAAATAACACACATGTTCATTGGTAGTTTTACTGCGCTAATGCACAAATATATATTTAGTTATTCAAACTTGTAAATATTGATTCGAAACTATGATATACAGTGAGGACGCGTAGGTTGGAACAAATTCATTTAAAATTCATGGTGAAACAAACATGTAAATAATTTACATACCTGTAACTATGCACATGGACAATACACCTCGTATTTTCAGCATTTACTTCTGCTTAATACATATATTTCTGCCATCTAGGCGTCCTCAGTTAAGCTAGTGAAGCAATGTATACAAATTAATACAAACCTGTTATAAACAACTGGTTTGTATCTGTATTTAAATTTACTGAAATAGCCCGCATAGATCAAGCAAGTTCCGTCCTATACGAAGACAACTATGTAATAATTTACATCTTACGGGTGAAAGAGACTTTGTCTGGAGGGCTACCTATCGTTCGAACAGCTAAGCTGCTACGGGAAACGATAAAATGCGTATGTAGATGTAGTCCATTAACAACCAGCCAAATGGCGGTAAATATACACAAAGGTTTTGTTTAAGTATGACAATACGTTAAGCACGTATAAAGCGTTTGTACAATATGAAACAAACATGTAAATAATTTACATATCTGTAACTATGCACATGGACAATACACCTCGTATTTTCAGCATTTACTTCTGCTTAATACATATGTTTCTGCCATCTAGGCGTCCTCAGTTAAGCTAGTGAAGCAATGTATACAAATTAATACAAACCTGTTATAAACAACTGGTTTGTATCTGTATTTAAATTTACTGAAATAGCCCGCATAGATCAAGCAAGTTCCGTCCTATACGAAGACAACTATTTAATAATTGACATCTTGCGGGCGAAAGAGACTTTGTCTTTAGGGCTACCTATCGTTCGAACAGCTAAGCTGCTACGGGAAACGATATAATACGTATGTAGATGTAGTCCATTAACAACCAGCCAGATGGCGGTAAATATACAAAAAGGTTTTGTTTAAGTATGACAATACGTTAAGCACGTATAAAGCGTTTGTACAATATGAAACAAACATGTAAATAATTTACATATCTGTAACTATGCACATGGACAATACACCTTATATTTTCCGCATTTACTTCTGCTTAATACATATGTTTCTGCCATCTAGGCGTCCTCAGTTAAGCTAGTGAAGCAATGTATACAAATTAATACAAACCTGTTATAAACAACTGGTTTGTATCTGTATTTAAATTTACTGAAATAGCCCGCATAGATCAAGCAAGTTCCGTCCTATAAGAAGACAACTATTTAATAATTGACATCTTACGGGCGAAAGAGACTTTGTCTGGAGGGCTACCTACAATAGGTAGCCATCCAGACAAAGCCTCTAGACGAAGAACAATGTTCAACAATGCGTTTTTCACACGATCTTCCTGTTTAGCCAACATATATCTTACTGCATCTAGATATTAACTTATAGACCCCAGATTTCTTATTTTTATCTGTTTTATCTTTATTTTTTTAGTTTTAGTTTTAATAAATTATTATTGGTTTTGAAAACCGTATTTATATTAAGTTTTTTTTTTAGATACAGTAAATTGTGTTTATTAGGTTTCCCAGTGTACGTTTGTAATCTAAATTTTGATTTTTGCATATTCTTTATTACAAGATATACCATAGAGATAGATAGCTTTTTGAAAAGTTTTTTTTCTCAGCATATTCTCAATTAGAGTATCCGTGTAGCCTTTATTGATTGCTATTTGTTTGACTAAATTTAGTTCAAGTATTATAACATAACATTTAAGTATAATTTTTCATTTACTAGTTTCCAAAATACATGAAACTATAAATTAAGTAAGTATGTGCCATCTAACGCAATTAACTCTGTACAATCACTCGATCCCTATTTGTAACTTACGTAAAAATAATTTCTTGAAGATAAATTTCAAGCAATTCTCCCTAACTGATTTATTTGCAGTTTTATTAAATTTTAAAAAGTTTATTTTTAATGAAAACCCGTGAAGTAACAGTTGTGCGATCGCGATACCAGAAGAAAAACACGAAATCACCATTAATTATGCAATCATGTCGTTCGGAAAAATCAGCATAAAACTTGGACTGTGCAAAAAAAGGGAATTTTCGCCGAGCGAGCAGCTCCAGCGCCCCTCAAGATATAACAATTAGCGTTCTCTGAAGAAGCGAACCGTATAAATAATAATAATTTTCGTCTACCTCATTAGCGGTAAAAATTAAGTGGTTGAAATTAGAAACAAAGTATAATCACGAGAAAACTGAAGCTCTCGGATTCGCGGTCCCACGTGGGCACTTGATATTTTAATTAACCTGCATTAATAAGAGGGTTAAGATTATTACGTTACCGGTGTGTTCCATTATGTGGTCCCAACGGTATCCGCAACCGGAAAATGCGATAGCAATAACGATAAAGATCGTTTTATTTATTTTATTATCAATGGTAGTTACGTAAAGGATTATTTTATTTGAATTATTATTAATTAGATTGTTAAAAATATGCAATGAATTCCAAGTATATCTGAACTAAATAAAATAGTAGCTAAACACAATTGCTAGGCATCTACTTAAAATTTCAGATCACGTACATTTATTTAGTTAATAGCTGCAGTGCATGTGCAATATTGGTTTGTCGCAAAGTAGGGGATATACATTAAGTTCTTATACAGTTTTAGGTGTAACCCTGCGAATATATTAAATAATTTTTAAGTCCCATTTTTAAATTGTATTATTTACAAATATATCTTACTTAAAATATAAAAAAATTAGTCATTTACTGCCGTATATAGTTCGTGTTTTCGAAAGAAAACCTTTATTTAGTATCACACTGGTCATAAACCACACCCCTATTATGAGAAATTTGCGATCAAACGATCAACTTATGTATTCAATATTCTGGAACTTTCGTTTCGAATATTGTATCATTTTAATTTAGTTATTAATTAATTACTAACAATTTCTATTGTAATTTATTCTTAATTAGTAATTTTATTTATTATCGAGCTATTTTTTCTACATGTCAAAATATCGCGTATGAAAATAATTTTAGCAGCATTCAAATCACTATTGTAAGCTAAATCCAAACCATAACATGTGAGATATCGTTTTAAAGTATTTTCCGCAAAGAATGTTTTAATAATATTAATTTCATTGACATCACAACCCTTTAGCTTTTATAACATTTTTTTTCATTCGTCATTATTTTCTGTGAACTATTTTCAGTTAAAAATGAAGCTTCGATTTTTTTGTCAGCCTGTATAGTTTTGATTTTTGTGAGATTCTGAACACGCCACTGTTCTACATGTTAGTGTTTTTATTTATGTATTTCCTACAGTCTCTCGTACGTATTACTTGATCTTGTATTACTGTGATGAAACCCTCGGTCTCTTGGGAATATTTGTCCACTTTCCAGTCATGTGTAGCTATCAACAACGCTTGAGCTTCCTCTTGGAATATAGGAACAGCGTTTTCCATAGAAATTTTTCTCTTGCCATATATTCTTCTTCATTTTGATGTACGCTAACTCGTTACATTAATAGTGTGTGTGGTTTTTTAGTGCTGGGCTTTGCAATATGTAATTTTGATCTGCTTCTGTTATTGCGATGTATAGGTTATAGCCTTTGTCGTCAAAGTATTGTCGAAGGTTGTGTATTTGTTTCGCATCGAGTGCGTATATATCAGTTCCTCTTCCTCGTAATATTCTACTTAACCTTCGGCTACTCGCCTGAAATTTTATGACATTGTTGCTCGCCGCGGACTAACAGTCCACAAAAGGAGATATCTGCTAAAATTAACTTAAATGAAGTTTTTAAGTTAGGTTGGTAGGTACGCTTATTACTATGCTTAGTTAATATATTCATATACAAAATAATAAAGGTAATTTAGGAAATATAATCAATGTAACAATCGGAACATACATATGTGGAATGTTCCCCGGATATGTATACTCCACATTTTTCGCAACAATATTTTATCGATCGATTCTTCTTTCTATCGCAAAAACGTCCACGAGTGTTAGTTAGAGTTTGCTGTGCATTTTCAACTACTTTCAAATCCAGTAATTCACGAATTCTAATTTTTATGCTTCGAAAAATATTTCTTTGTTGAGATCTTAGACGCATGTGGACTTCTACCAACTGAAATGAAAGATTCTGCAGAAACTCCCTTCTACGAAAGCGTATTAGTTCGGGCTGATTCAAACAATAAATTACCATTGCATTCATGCCGGCAATATTTAGGACTGCGTAGAAAACAACCATAGGCCATCGTCGAGAGTTTCTATTACAATTATAAGCTGCGCAAAGCTTATCAACTGTACCTATCCCTCCTTTCGTGTTATTGTAATCAAATATTATATATGGTTTACCAGAAGCTTTGTCAAGTCTATCGTCATAATGAAAACTGGAAACTAATAAGACGTTATTGTTTCTCTTAGGTATATATGATACAAGACTTATTTCCTTACGATAGGCAAACATATTATATTGGATCGGTCTTTTTCCATTGGTAAACTCTATTGGCAGGTCTCTTTTATTTTTTCTAATAGTGCCAACATAGGTGAGTTTAAAATTGGCCCTTAAATTTTCTACTAATTCTGTAGAGGTGAACCAATTGTCGCCAGTTACATTTCTGTTGGTTCCTTTTATAGGTTCAAAAAGTCTTTGTATAATAGCACACGCTGAATTACTTACAGCGTATGGACCTAGCGGTTGAATACCCACATAGACTTCTAAATTACATGTATAAAAAGTTTTTGCATCGGCACGTGCAAAAACTTGTATCCCATATTTATTCGGTTTGCTAGGGATGTACTGTTTAGAGCTACATCTTCCTCTAAAACCTTCCAGTTTCGCCTACCGTGAGATATTGAAACGGTGTGTATGTAGTTTTACAGTTTATATTAAATTGATCAAATATGTCCCGTACTGGAGCCAATTTGTCAATTTGTTTTCTGTCAGTACTTGTGTCTAGATCGTCAAATCGTAAGTGTTGCAGTAAAAATTGGCACATAACAGGACGAAACTGTTCTACTCCTGTACCGTTTCTGCTCCACAGATCATTAGTATTGAGACGACTTGACTTTAGCACACCTGCTAAATACACCAATCCTATTAATGCTTCGACTTCAGAAACATCAGTACATTTAGCATCTCTTTCGCGACTGTAATTTTCTTGCGATTTCTGTATAGGTTTGTTAGTACATTCTGCTATACTATGTAACATCTGTGCGTTACAAAAATGTCTCCATAAATCGATAGTTTTTGTCACACCTTTCAAAGGAAGTTTCACAGCCGGTAAATGCGTAATGAGATTTTCAGCACGAGTTCTTATATTCTTTGGCACATGCTTTTGCCAGGAAGTAGAGTTTTCTTTGCCAATGAAATTTGTTGAGGAGTTGTCCGTTTCCTCAGCGTTGGAAGTTTCTTGCTCAGTTTCTGAGTCTAGCTCTCGTATCTCCACATTATCCTCTTCGACTTCGCATTCTTCTTCATCATCGTCATAAACAATTTCAGCTCTTTCTACATCCAATTCACGTAAGCATTCCTCCATCAACTGATGTAATCGTTCTTGTTCGCGTTCATAGGAATCCATACTTCACAGAGTTTTGTTTGTTGTGAAAAAATAAACCACTGTAAAAATTATTTATTCACCTTTCGCTAAAGACCAAGTTAACTATTATTACGAAAAAATTATAACACTGTTACTTGTTGCAGACTGGCGGTTCGCAAATAACACTGTGAAGCGTATGACGGCACTTATTTTACAAGACATTGTAAGGTTATGAAGACTATTATGTCTTTGAAAGGTACATGCGCAGAAAATCTGCGCATATGCGTATTACGCAAAATATTACAAATAATAATTTGATGCGGACTGACAGTCCGCCCGCAAGTAGCGGAAGGTTAATGTTATCCTTTAACCGCAAGAGTTTTCTGTATTTTTCATTAATGCACATGTTGTGTAATTAATATTATTAAGGTCCGCCTGTGTCCACCTAATTATTATTATTCGAAAATGTATGTTAAAGTTGATATTGCAAAGGTGTTAATTGCTTTTGTTAAATGTTTGGAATTTAGTCGTGATTTGAAAGTGGCGATTAGTCTACGGGTGTACCGTGTCAACTCCGTCTTTATATGTGTGTGGTTTATGTTTCATTGTGATGGAACCCAAAGTAAGCATCTTGTTCTTCTATAAAGTCTAACGTGCCTTCAAAAACTTTCCTCATTAGAGATGGCTATGCTCATTCAAAATTATACGTTTCTGACAGATCACGTGCACTGTCATCAACCATTATCACAAAGCATGGCTATCTCCAATGGGGAAAGTTTTTGAAGGCACGCTATTTCACCATTATCTAGTGTTTCTTTTGTAACTTTTGTTTAAATTTTTTTTTCGATATGCCCTCTTTTGCATTTGCTTATTATGCCAAACTCCACATTTATATATCAGGTTATTTTTTCTGTGATTTTCATTAATCCAATTAATAATTCAATTTGTATTGAAATCGTATTGTGTGTCACTGTAAGTTTTTGATAGTTAATTTAAGCATAAGCAACACCAAAGTGCAATAAGCGAGTCACCTTGGAAAATTCCTCGACTAGCATCTATTGTCTCTGTCTGTATGATATCTGTTGATGTCTTTAATGTAATTTTAGTTTTATTATTATATTGAATAAAATACCAGGAATGTTCGGTTGCTAAGGTATATTTGTGAATTACAGACACACTACTTTATTTATAGAAATCAAACATATACTAAGTAAAAGAGTGGATTGTTAGTTATTTTTCAACATAATTGCCGCCAATGTTAAGGCACTTATCCCAGCGAAGCACAAGCTCCTATATATATACCCTCTTCATAATAGATGCGATCCAAATTTTTAAAATACTGCCGTACTTCATCTTGAAGTTTGTCATTGCCTTCAAACCTTTTACCTAACAAATGAGCTTTCAATTGTCCAAAGAAATTAAAATCAGTAGTAGCCAGGTCTGGATTATGAGACGGATGGACAATAACTTCCCAGTTGTGTTTCTAAGCCAGGCCTTCGTCTGATTTGAGGTGTTCTGTCTTGCATTGTCATGCAACAACCTTATTCCTTTCGTTAACCTTCCTCTTCGTTTCTGTCGAATGCTTCTTGTAGTTTCTCGAGAGTTTGACATAAATATCCCTGCTGATTGTCGTTTTCGGTGGTAAAAACTCTGTGAGCAAAATGCCTCGCATATCCCTGAACACAGTTGCCATTGTCTTTTTTGCAAACTGCTAAACTTCGAATATTTTCGGTGTTTGTGAACTCGGATGCTTCAGGTCATCGAGTCTTTTTTGGATTCGGGAGTATGGTGATATACCCACGTTTCGTCTCCTATAACTATAGACTTTAAAAATCCGTTTTCCTGACGGTAGCGCGTTAAAAGTTCCATTGTCGCCGCCATTCGTTGCATTTTGTGTTGGTCGGTCAACAGTTTTGATACCTATCTTGCGGACACTTTTCGATAGCGTAATTCAGATACGATTTCGTGAACAGAGTTTTTAGGAATGCCGGTCAGTAGAGC
Source organism: Melolontha melolontha (assembly GCA_935421215.2). NCBI lineage: Eukaryota > Metazoa > Arthropoda > Insecta > Coleoptera > Scarabaeidae > Melolontha > Melolontha melolontha. The sequence goes on from OW285243.1 coordinate 40,952,721, forward strand.
AATTTCCCGTTTTTTCAACCGACAATCTTCTCGAATCAACGCATCGACCTTTAATAGATTCTCATCCGTTTTCGTTGTTGATTGTTTTTTTCGCACACCTTTGGGATCATCGTTCAGAACTGTGCGTCCACTTTTGAACTGTTTACATCAAACACTAACTTATTTTCAACTCACAACGCCTTCTCCATAAGTCTTCAGTATTTTTGTATGAATTTCGGTAGGTGTTTCATTATTTGCATGAAAAAAACGAATGACCGCTCGCATTTCAAACTTGGAGTATGTTTAGATCGGAACTGACATGGTGCGACTGTCACTACACACGTTGTACTGAACCTAAGGCAATAATAATAGCTACCTATGCAGTACATATGCGCATCTAAAATGGAGCGACGTAGGCGGTGTACCGCGCAAGCGTACCTTTAGAACCGGACATCCCTCGTATATATTTTTATATATATTTTGAAAAATTCTGTGTATATAGAATGTGTATATTAGCATTAAATTTTTCTTCTTTAAAAATATTTCCAATTTCCCAACTTAAAATTAGTATTTTTTTCATATATTTGGAACATAGTGCATATCGTATATAACATTTACATATCTTAAACATACGCTTCTCTAGAATAATTGATGTCGCTATATTTCCTTACGTGCTCGATACGTATTGACATAGCTGAACTTTCGCATACACCCATCTCCATATTACTAATGTACGTACATCCGCCAGACTCAATAAATCAGCAAATGGAAATTCTCGGCACGTATGTCCCTATTATCACGCAATATATGTCAGTATACAGATCTCAGTTAAAGGATTATTTTGAAAAGTGTGCCGTAATATACACGTAGAGCCATGCACTTTCCAGCGTAGGTCTTAAAAGTTATTGCGGCGTATATCATCTGAAGTTGTGTGTTATTAAATTGCTAGAATGCATTATATCAAGGAAATAGAAAACAAACAATAGTTCACACCCTTTGCAATTCTCGTTGGCGGAGAAACGTCTTACATCCCTCTCTACATTTAACCAGCGTCAAATTCGCGCGACCAAGAAGAGAGAAATGCATTTCTCACACCACTCCAACATAATGTGATCCTTTTCGTCTATTGTGTATATATATGAAATCAAAATCCATTACCGGAGAAGACTTTTGAAAGAAGAACGAAGCTTAGAAAATACCAAGCTAAGCCCTAACCGAATGCATCTGAGGGGTCGCTATTGTGCCACCATCTAGGACATGTTAGCGAATACCGATACAGGATAATCCTGTAGTACAAGAGAGGGTGAGTGCATCCACGCAAACTTTAATAGTAAATCATCTTAAATTGTTCTTTTCACGCTTAAAAGTTTTCCTCCTCGTCATCCTTTTTGGTTTTCTTTTTTTGTTATGTTTGAAATCTTGCATCCGGAGAGCATATCTGCTGCATTTTCACGAGGCAATGCAAATTTTATGGTTAATAATTTAACGGAAAGCGAGTGATAAATATTTAATGAGAGTTTATTACAATTTTAGCTCAAGACGTTCTTTAAACCCCGCAGTTGCTTGCATAAACAGAAGACTATTATAATATATATATATAACTATTATAATGTTCTTGTTAACTATCTAAACGTTTGTGCATTGCTCTAGGGAAAATGCCGTGCATTTGAAGATGGATATTTATAAAATTAATTTAGTGAACCTTTCAGTTAAGTTTTTAAGTAATGAAAGTAGGAAAACATGAGGAATCAAATTCTGGTTTTAATGGGACATTAATAATTGTATAATAGTCTAGAAGATTCTACAAACATTTGTGGTCCATAATTGACAAAATTTTTACATTTTTGTTATAAATCTAAAAATAAATAAAAAAATGCATGTAATACCGGGCGCCATAAACAACTAAACATTCAGTAAACATTGATATATTTTAGTGAAATTTACAGGAAAAATGTATTTTATCTTCAAACGTAATAAAAGTGACAACTTATTTGTTATCATTGACAAAGTAAAAATATCACTTTATCGAATACGCGCTATTAGTGCTTACATCACAGCGCCATTTTTGTTGTGTTAGGCAAAGGTCGTAAATCCAAACAAATATTTTCTCCATAAGAATTAGCTAATGTCGAACGTTTTATTTTTTATTAACATAATAAACGAAAAGGTTTTGTTTAAGTATGACAATACGTTAAGCACGTATAAAGCGTTTGTACAATATGAAACAAACATGTAAATAATTTACATATATGTAACTATGCACATGGACAATACACCTCGTATTTTCAGCATTTACTTCTGCTTAATACATATGTTTCTGCCAATATAGGCGTCCTCAGTTAAGCTAGTGAAGCAATTTATACAAATTAATACAAACCTGTTATAAACAACTGGTTTGTATCTGTATTTAAATTTACTGAAATAGCCCGCAAAGATCAAGCAAGTTCCGTCCTATAAGAAGACAACTATTTAATAATTGACATCTTACGGGCGAAAGATACATTGTCCGGAGGGCTACCTATCGTTCGAACAGCTATGCTGCTACGGGAAACGATAAAATACGTATGTAGATGTAGTCCATTAACAACCTGCCAGATGGCGGTATATACGAAAAGGTTTTGTTTAAGTATGACAATACGTTAAGCACGTATAAAGCGTTTGTACAATATGAAACAAACATGGAAATAATTTACATATATGTAACTGTGCACATGGACAATACACCTCGTATTTTCAGCATTTACTTCTGCTTAATACATATGTTTCTGCCAATATAGGCGTCCTCAGTTAAGCTAGTGAAGCAATTTATACAAATTAAGGTAGCCCTCCGGACAATGTATCTTTCGCCCGTAAGATGTCAATTATTAAATAGTTGTCTTCTTATAGGACGGAACTTGCTTGATCTTTGCGGGCTATTTCAGTAAATTTAAATACAGATACAAACCAGTTGTTTATAACAGGTTTGTATTAATTTGTATAAATTGCTTCACTAGCTTAACTGAGGACGCCTATATTGGCAGAAACATATGTATTAAGCAGAAGTAAATGCTGAAAATACGAGGTGTATTGTCCGTGTGCATAGTTACATATATGTAAATTATTTACATGTTTGTTTCATATTGTACAAACGCTTTATACGTGCTTAACGTATTGTCATACTTAAACAAAACCTTTCCGTATATACCGCCATCTGGCAGGTTGTTAATGGACTACATCTACATACGTATTTTATCGTTTCCCGTAGCAGCATAGCTGTTCGAACGATAGGTAGCCCTCCGGACAAAGTATCTTTCGCCCGTAAGATGTCAATTATTAAATAGTTGTCTTCTTATAGGACGGAACTTGCTTGATCTTTGCGGGCTAATTCAGTAAATTTAAATACAGATACAAACCAGTTGTTTATAACAGGTTTGTATTAATTTGTATAAATTGCTTCACTAGCTTAACTGAGGACGCCTATATTGGCAGAAACATATGTATTAAGCAGAAGTAAATGCTGAAAATACGAGGTGTATTGTCCATGTGCATAGTTACATATATGTAAATTATTTACATGTTTGTTTCATATTGTACAAACGCTTTATACGTGCTTAACGTATTGCATACTTAAACAAAACCTTTTCGTATATACCGCCATCTGGCAGGTTGTTAATGGACTACATTTACATACGTATTTTATCGTTTCCCGTAGCAGCATAGCTGTTCGAACGATAGGTAGCCCTCCGGACAATGTATCTTTCGCCCGTAAGATGTCAATTATTAAATAGTTGTCTTCTTATAGGACGGAACTTGCTTGATCTTTGCGGGCTATTTCAGTAAATTTAAATACAGATACAAACCAGTTGTTTATAACAGGTTTGTATTAATTTGTATAAATTGCTTCACTAGCTTAACTGAGGACGCCTATATTGGCAGAAACATATGTATTAAGCAGAAGTAAATGCTGAAAATACGAGGTGTATTGTCCATGTGCATAGTTACATATATGTAAATTATTTACATGTTTGTTTCATATTGAACATAAAAAACGTTAGTTTTTTGAGGTGGTAAATATCTTATCACCAAAAAGAGCAAATTTCCAAACAATTGGCTGTATAATATGTACCTATGTAAATAACTTTTATTTGTTTTAGGAAGAATTGACTTTAGTCTAGAGGTTAGGTTCCAAGAGTAACATACTTTAAAATTGCTCTCATAGAAGTAAAATGTCTTTTTAAATATAGAAAAACATCATTGGCACAGGCATTAACAAATGATACATTATATACAGGGTGCCCAATTTCTATCTCCGTATATGGGTAACTCTCTTGGTATTGATGATAACGGATCGGTTAACTTAACAAAAGTTGCTCAGAATGTTGATAAGTATAGAATGGCATTTTCAGATTTGTCATATGTTGTCAACTTTTTGAGATATTTAAGGAAAATTGAAATTAGACGAAATTTTCAGTTATACAAATCTCCGTACCCACAAAGACAGAGCAAAACTAAAAATGGCATCTAATAGTATTTTTACGTAGAATTTAATAATCTTTATTAAATATTCATGGCACACTTGAATATCAAGATATAAAATAAACTTATGTTTTTTTTTAAATGTCAATCATAATTGGCCATAACTTCATTAAAATGCTTATTTTGTTCTTATTTCATAAATATAAGGTTTTATATGGTTATCTTTACATGTCAATTGATTTACGAGAAAGATTTCTGCAAGCCAGGAACAAATTATGACGACCCAAATTTCAAAATATTTGGATCCTCATTATAAGTTCCTTAATACTGAAGAGGAGTACTATCAGAGAGCGGACTCAAGGGATTGATTATTCATAACCCATAGGCGTCTGCCTTGTATTCGCAATAGATTTGTTTATGTAAGTGATCCATGAGTTTCTAACAATTTGACACGTATAGTCACCTGCATAAGTGGCACATACCTACATATGCAGTTAATATGTATCCGTCAATGCACAACAGAGCGAATATAATAAACGGCTTGGTAACCGGCAGCAACTACTGCTGAAAGAAAAGTAATGCTGATAAACAAATTGCGTACAGAATTTTGAATAGAAATAATTTACAAAGAACAAAACTCAAAACTATTTATCTTCTGTGAAACATTGAAAGTGTAAAACATAACTATGAACAACTAAAATTTGTTCAAGGTGTTCCTGTGCTAAATTAGTGCTTCTAGATGTTAAAACGTCTTAAAAATAGAAAATGTCCGTTCCACATCACAACTGGTGATGAGTGCGTGACTAAAATGTACCATACTTTGAATGTATAGATTTTTCAATCGGCTTTGTGCAGAATATTCAAATCCGGATTTCTACTAAATATGGAATCAACTTTAAGTCTAAGCTTGTTTCCAAATTCAGAAGGCATACTTTTCATTCAATCGATAACGGTTTCTAAGTTAATTATCGCCTCTTTATTTATTAATATCTTGATTTTGCATGGAAGTCATAACCGTAAGACACTGGAAATTAGCTTTAATAAAGTTTAGCTGGTTTTGTAAATTTTCAATTTGTATTAGGTGTTTACATTGCGTATCATCATCTTGAAGATGATAAACAATTTTTTCTAGTTCTACCAAATGTCGTGAATAGCAAAATGCTGTTTCTAGCCATGTTCCCACAGAAACTGGGGGTAAAGGCAAATTTGGAAATATTTCTCTATATAATGCCACTCGTGAAGTTGCTTTGAGAAATATCTTTTTAAATAATGAAACAAACTCATCAGCATATGGAAAATGACCCATGATATATTCACCGACTCTGTGTAATGCATGTGCTGCACAGGTAACGTGTAGCATATTGGTATAAGGTTGCTTTAATAATTTCCCTGTTTTTAACATATAAGCTACCGCATCACTCAAAAATAATAGCTTGTCTTTATAGTTGTTATCCGAATATTATGAATACATTGATCAATTACTTCTGCAACTGTTTCACCATTTACGATTGGCAATATTTTAGTTGCAATTAAGTATGGTTGGTAAAAAGTTGTCGGATGAAGTATACCAACAAATACATTTAATACATATCGTCCCATTACATCCGTTGTTTCGTCTGCACTTACCTAAGATGAATGACCAGATGGGTTGGTTCAACTTTTTCAATGGTTCTCAAATAACATTTTGGTAAGGGGTATTTACGTAATGTAGGTTCATCTGGTATATGACGATCAGTATATTTTGTAAGAAACCTCTTGAGGACTGGATTTTTAAGCTTATTGAATAGCATATTGACCGCCATGAAAGCTTCATACAGTTCTTCGTCAAAAGTGTCAGATGCATGCGTTCATGTTATCTTGATGAGTTTTCCAAGAAACATGTCTCTGCACAATACACTTTTGTGGGCGCCTTAAACTTAATGAACAGGCACTGCAATATATCTCGGTATCATAACAAATTTGCAACCAATATGTATGACTTCTAATCCATCCTACCATGGTTGCCCTACGAGAATTCTCCATGGTTAATGAAAATAAAGAGAAATACTAAGAACAGAAAGAAATGGACTAAAAGGAAGAAACGAAAACAACTCCAAAAATAAGGTAGTAAACTAAACTTAATATTTATATAAAAATTATAGGATAAATATACAATATAACACAGATTTTTTGAAATACTATACGTTGTAACCAAATAATACAGAAAGAAACGAAACCAGAAACAATCCATTATAGGAGAGAATAGAAAATATACAATCTCAAGAACAATAGATACATATATGTATATGCATGTATAACAGCATTTAAACACGAGAATACACTTTGGAAATTAGCGAATATAATTTTTTAAGCGATTATTTAAACGAAGTCATAGAAATAATATATAAATGTATATTCCGTCTTACACAACACTGTTAAATTGAATTTATGAAGGAATACACACAATGTACTATTTATTACGACGGAATTAACAGCACATGCTCGAGGAATGTTGTCGAGCAAGCAAATAGTGGGGCTGTAATAACATGCATACTATACCTGATACCGCCACGACGTTTTAACTGGGCAATTGTTCAATCAATGGCTTCAGTCAGCTCCCTGATATTGTAAACTAAACATAATAGATAAAGTGAATGACATATTCAGTACGCTTCAGAATCTTGAAACAAATACAAATAGATTGTAAAATCTAAAATAAACAAAAATTTGAAGTAACAAATTGCACAACTGTATATGTGTTAACAACTCTCTAGTTTACCCTATAATGCGTGATTATGTTTTGTTTTGAAATAACTGGAGACCAGACGCATCAAGCTGAAATTACGATGGACCATATAAATAGTCTACAACATCGCTATGTACAACACGCAGTTATAGCACTATTCATTCGGTTAACCGCACATCTGGTTTTTGTCGTCGAATTGCGAAGCAATTACGTCAAAATTATAGTGAAATTCCTTTCTTCATGGGCGTAAATGGAAGCGGGGTTTTTATATTTATTAGTTTATATTTCGTAAGATAAATAGATAATAGATTACTTTCTTTTTTTCATTATTTTAACTGCTACTTACCATACTACATAATTTTTGTAATTGATCCTGTGTTATATCGTTTCATCGAATCTACTTCTCCCAATTATTTTAACGTAAGTGTCACAGGTAATTTCGTTAAAATTCACTAACTTACGCATACATTTTTAATGTTCATTTACTTAGATCTAGAACTTTGTTCAAGTTACTTTTTCATATGTGATATGGAACGACGTCGAGAATGGCAACAATGGCGAGTTGGATTAAGGGTCATACTGATTGTATATCCCTTGCCAGTAATTCCGAAATTTATTGCAAAGTCTGTGAAATACGTTTAAAATTCCACGAAATCACATGTAAAACATCACTTAGCACCGTAAATACATACACAGAAATTAGAGCCGTTGGAATTTGACACAATTTTAACGAAGAACTCTGTGAAACTTTAATGGCGGCAAATATTCCGTCAAATAAACTTAACAATCCCACCTTCTAAACATTTCTCCAAAAATATTCTGGTCGAAATGTTACTTATGAATCCACGTTACGCAAATATTATGTTTCTAATTGCAACACGAAAACAGTAGAATGCATTACCAGCCATCTTTCAAATCAGTACCTATGGATAAGTGCTGACGAAACTATCGATATATCAGGATGCTGTGTAGTAAATATTGTAACTGGTGTACTACATCCAACTATTCCATAAAACGCTTATGTAATAGCAACTGAAATGATAAATACAGTTAATGCGGAAACAGTAGTTAAAACCATTTAGGAGAATATGCACAAATGCTTCATTCGGACGGCAGATACAAAGAAAAAATACTTTTATTTGTCAATGACAGTGCTGCATGTATGTTAAAGCAGGCAGACTATTAAAGAAAACATATCCTAATATGCTGCATATTACTTGTATAGCACATGCTCTCCATAGAATCTGTGAATATATCAGACACCTTTCCGGAAGTTGATATACTTGTATCCGCTTTTAAAAATGTTTTTAGAAAAGCACCATTGAGAGTAGCTTTTTACAGGGGAAAACTTCCATTTTTGTCTCTGCCTCTCTCTCCATTAAAAACTAGATGGGAAACATGGTTGGAAGCAACTAGTTTTTATTTCGTTACATGTTTAAATGACGATGCTTGAAGTATTTTTGAGTGCAAGGAACTAATACAAATTCCAAATTTAAAAAATCACTTGTACTTTCTTCAGGAACACTTTGAAAATTTGCCAAAGCTAATCACTTATTTTGAAAATCAAAATCTCAAATTAAATTATGGATTAACTGCATTAGATATGGCTATTTATAATTTGAAAAATATTCCCAGTGACTTCAGATGTGGCCGTCCGGACAACGCTTGAAAATCTAATGCTAAATACGCTGAAATAAAAGAATATTTCCAGTATACACCTATAACCAGTTGTGATGTAGAAAGGACGTTTTCTATCTACAAGGATGTATTTCATTCAAAGAGAACAAATTTGACAAACGAGAACCTTGAGAAAGTATTGCTAGTTGATATTAATTTTTTTCCAATTATATAAATAAAATTAAAAACTCTTTGAAAATACAAATTTTCAATAGTAAGCCTGTGGGCGATGAGTTATGGGCCTCTCGTGTCCGATCCCTAATAATAACTTGAAACTTTCCGATATACTGCCTCATTCTGAGCAAACGCAACGATCCGAATGTATGAATATTTCTCCCGCTCCGAATAAAAATCACCTGAACGCTTTTAGCCAATCACAAAACAGTCTGTCGCGCCACCATTTGACAATTAATGTCACAAATTAGTGTCACCACTGTCACCCTATACGGAGTCTCTTAAGCGTTTGAATAGTGATCATGCCGCGTTATATACTAGAAGAGAAAGCCGAAATGATGAAATGGTATCACGCTGATAATTCTTATGAAAGAGTATGTGACTTATTTGCCGGAAGATATGCCGACAGGCCCATCCCGAACAAAGCTACAATTTGTAGACTTAAAAAGAAAATAGACATTACTGGTTCTGTACAAAATTTAAAACGATTATTCACAAATCGCAGAGTTCCTAATGCATTTTAGTATGCGCTGCAATAGAACTAAATTGATATTTGACACTGAGCGATATTTCCAATGATTTAGGCATATGCTGCTCTTCCGTTAACCGCATACTAAAATTAAATGGTTTTCGTAATTATAAATATTCCAAACATCATCAATTATTTTACGGCGATGAGTTTAAACGGATGAATTTCCGTTATTATATAATTAATTTCTCATTATGAACAATTTATTTTATTATTTGTAAGAGTAAATTTTTCTTTACATTACTAGAATTTAATTTAGTTTTTATTAGTTCTGGAATTTATTTAGTATACTATGAATAGTTTTTGTGATCTTTATTATTAACATTTAATTTATTAAATCTCTTGATGCCTTATTTGCAATTTTCTTGATCGCTTATTAATAATATCATTACGCTTTGTGTAACCATCGTCAGTATAACGTATTGCAATTTACTCATTACCATAACACAGGACTAAACAATTTATAGTCCTTTAATAGTAATTTGGTAATGAGATAATTTTTCTTACGCGGCTCCATAATATGTAAGTATGTATGACATATGACATCGATTGCACATTCGGATCGTTGCGTTTGCTCGGAATGAGACAGACTGTTTTGTGATTGGTTAAACGCGTTCAGGGGATTTGTATTTGGAGCGGGAGAAATATTCATACATTCGGATCGTTGCGTTTGCTCAGAATGAGGCGGTATATGTGTTCGTATATGTGTACATATCGCATGTAACATATGATCAAAAAGTCTTTGGATCGCGATAGCCATGAAGTATAAAAACCATCTATAGAATTACTTACTTCTGTAGTTTGAAGTACACATAAGTCACAAATAAAATAGATTTTAGGTTATAGTAATTAGTTGCATTTTATGTATATTTTATAGCCAGCTGACTTAAAAGTTGTCAAGTCAATGCCAAAACTAATTGAAATAAATAATTTCATAGATATCTCGTAAATTCCACGGCAATAGCTATCCAAAGACTTTTTGATCATACGATATATACCGAGCTTTCATACTGATAAAAAATATATGTAAGCAGAGTATATGTACGTCAAAGAATTTTTAAAAATACATGACATATTTCTTGCGAATTTCCCTACTTCAAATATGTATTTTCAATACTTGTAGGTGCATTTCTACGAATGTCAATATTCAGATATATACATGAATATATGTTGTTCCGTTTGACCGTGACTTATGCGCTCTCTTCCGGAAACTCGGTATGAAATATTTATTGCACGAGCAAAAAAATGTATATATTTAATCATACATGCAAGTAAACGAAGTGGATTTCTAAAAGAAACTTTCAATAAACTAAATTACACGGATGTATTACTTTATCGATAATCCGAAACTATTTTCACATGCAAAATCTCCACAACAAAAATACTAGCAATATTTTCAAATTAGCAGGAAATCCTTGCAAAACGGGCTTCGGTGAATATAAACGCAAAGTAGGTATTGAACGGATATAAATCTGGGGATATTCACGGATGTACGGTCGAGATATACGCCAAGATAGAAAGTGATCCGATGCATTTACAAAATGATACCTTATGCATATTGCCCCAACTTACGTGCATTTGGAAACTAAAGATAAGCTTGCACCTCTCATGATGCTAGTTTAATATAACGAGATATCCTGACTTGAGTTATTGCATTATAGAGATACGAAAATAAAGTTTCTTGTGTAAAATAAGAAACGTAAAAATATTTCAATAATGATTTTAGCAATTTTAGTAATTGCTGGATATAGGGCACGTCAATAAACACTTAGAAAGCACAAACAGTCGCCTTTATAAAAAAGAAACCACTTCAAGACTTATAGCTACCAGTGCTTAGCAATACTAAAATTCCATTTGCTAAGGAAGTCAAGTATAGCAAGCGCCAAATGAGATGGCGAGCGGTGGGAGTAAGTTCGCGTAGCATTAGTAATAGTACGAAAATTTGTATTTGGTTTTAGATAAAGTTGCAAGTAATTGTGTAAGTGGGCGTGCGCCTTTTTAAAAACGACTATGGCGCATCCTCACCGCTCGCCATCTTATTTGGCGCTTACTATACTTAGGAATACTGTTTCACGAAAAATTTACACTTTGTAAAAATCACTAATAAAGTGACCATTAGCTTAGACAGGTCAGGACAAATGTGTTGGAAAAACTGGGGACTTCCTCCCAATATTACTCTATGGCTGTATACAAAGGTAATTAATCCCATCATAAGCTATGTAAACATCGCATGGTAGCCAAAAACTAAACAAAAAGGTGTTAGTAAACGGCCAAATAGCGGGCAAAGATTTACATATTTAAGTATAAATGAGGTCATGAAATCAATTCCTGAGCTGGAGGTGATATGGATCTACGACCCTTAGATATTCGTATGCAAAGAGAAGCAATGAAAGTAGTCTACAAATAAATGTAAGACTAAGCACATATAAACCAAGTCCTCGGCGCTGGCCATCATAAGTTGATAGAAGAACTCAGAGCAGATCCCTTTCCAGATAGTTATCTTCAGGATAGGCACAACTACATGTATTATAATGGCTTTAGGTCAAAGCCTTACTCTTCCACCGCTGGTGTGCCGTAAGGATCCCTATTTAGAACCACTGCTTTTCATTATGTTCATCAATAACCTGTTAGCTTCCATTGCGTTTGCAGTTTTGGCCAGATGATCTTAAGATATATCGTACCATCTTAAACGAACTAGACATAATTTGTCTACAGAACGCATTGAACGTTATAGTTGAATGATGCATGAAAAACAAGCTTAATCTTAATGTTAGCAAATGTTGTTCTGTATTGTACACGAAGAAACATAATGCCTTAACAACTTCTTACTTCATCCATCGTAAACCTTTTGCGGGTTCCAATACTCTTTTGAATTTGAATATTACGTTTGATAATCAATTGAACTGTACCCAACATCTGATCAACATTACTTCATCAGCTGTCAAGTCACTTGGCTTTATTAAACGTGTTGTCGGGAATTTTCAAGACCCCAAAACATTAGCAACTTTACATTACGCAAATGTACGCCCTAAGCTCAAATATGGATCAGTTGTATGGTAACCCTATTATTCAATCCAACAGCAGATGGTTGAGCAAATGCAGAGGAGATTTTTAAAGTTTATGTACTTTAAATCGGATGGAGCATTTCCCGAACGTAATACCGACTAAAATCTTCTCTTGCACCGACATAACCTGGAATCCTTGAGTGCGCGTAGAAAATTGTTAACAAATGAAATTGAATTTGTTTTCTGGAATTAGTTTTACTGTGCAGGTCTTTCTTCTAGAAACGCTTCCATATTTTCTGTGCCTTGTACTAGAACTAACATTATGATGGAAGCGCTCCTTACGCATGCATTAATGGATGCCAATAAACTCTGTGATCACATATCCTTTTTACCGGTTAATTTGTAAAATACTCCCTTATTTTATAAATAATATTTATTAAGTGTTTTTTGTTCTTTATTTATTAAAATACAAAATATACTTTTTCATGTTATGCAATATGTATTACTTTTTTATTTTAGTTGACCTGTAAATGGATTATTCTGTTGGGTGCAAATATACTATTATTATTATTTCCTTCTCTCACAAGAACTTTAAATTTGTTCTTGATTACCAGTATGTTAAGCCATCGGTTAATTTGAGCAAGATGGTTGGCATAATTATCATCATTATATGAGTATTAAAAGTAATATTACATATATTATTATATTTATGTTAACATACTTAATATATATATATATATATATATATATATATATATATATATATATATATATATATATATATCAATTGATAAATTATTGGAGCTTTTCGGCTTTTATATGAAATATTTACAAATATCAAATTAGTATGTAATTACAAAGTAAGTGGGGATGTAAACATTGCTGTCTACAAATTACAAAGCAAATCACACGAAATTTTTAATTAAAAAATATTGTCTATGTTGGGACTTGAACCCAAGTCTACAGTTTGCCGGACTGTCGCTTTCACGACTTAAGCCACATAGACCTTGGTTCAAGCTAATTAGAAATGCATTATAAAGTAACAGTGTTAATGAATCAGATGTCAGTTATTGAATATAGATGTCAAATTGAAAGCAGAAGTCAGTTTTAAAAGCTGATGTCAGTTTTGATAGCAGATGTCAGTTATTGAAAGCAAATGTCAGTTATTGAAAGCAGATGTCTATTTTGAAAGTAGATGTCTGTTATGAAAGCAAACGTCAGATTTGGAAGCAGATGCCTGTTTTGAAAGCAGATGTCAGTTATTGAAATAAGATGCCAGTATTTTGAGAGCAGATGTCAGTTTTGAAGGTTTGAAATTGCCAATTATTACTCCATAGCTATATGAGTGTTTAGATAATTTCTTAGCCGTTTATTAAATATATTAATTGATAAATTATTGGAGTTTTTCGGCTTTTATATGAAATATTTACAAATATCAAATTAGTATGTATGTAATTGCAAAATAAGTGGGGATGAAAACATTTCTGTCTACAAATTACAAAACAAATCATACGAAATTTTTAATTGAAAAATATTGTCTACGTTGGGACTTGAACCCAAGTCTACAGTTTGTCGGACTGTCGTTTTTACCACTTAATCCACGGTTCTTTACAATATGGTTATAATGCTTTTATTAAAAAAAAAAGAAAAACAGCAACGTACCCCAAATTATTGATTAATCTGTACGTAGGCCCGTCTGAAGGATCATAGCCTGGTACAATAGAACTATACCAGTTACACCTGGTTGCTAGTGAAGCTAGTCATTCAGAATAAATAATAATACAGACAATAGCTTGTATCTAGGTGTACTGAATTCAACCTATCTACCAAAATTCATTGAATAATGCCTTGTTCGCTAACTAAGTTTTACGGAAAATTAATAAGTGACACTGAGAAGTAACCAAATGTTGTACAGAAAAGAACTGTCTGCAAATTACTTCTGAAATCAAACAATTAGCAAGTTCTTTGCATTAATCGAGCCCTATATTAACTAATCTGAATGCGACTATCAGATTCTTACGATGCTATTAAATATGAAAAGTTTACATTACAACGACTGCCCAAATAATAAATGATCGGCTTCTCCAGAGCCTTACTTAAGTGAAAGCAAACTGACAATTAGTTAAATTTAAATTATTTGTACATATCTGATATCCAAAATCAAAAAAAAAGAAAATCTACACCTACTTTAAATTATCCTAGTTATCGTGTAAATTCAACCTTTAGGAGAAAAGCCCTCCAAGGGGTTGCACGGGATAAACAATACAGTAGAATTATTTGGTCCAGATTGCCTCCAGATTTATGCAGCCATTACACTTTTAGTTCGCCATCGTGGAAGCATCGATATTCGTTCTAGAAGGTTTTTTGTAGACCACGCCGCAATTAAATTTGCTATTGAAGGTGAAATGCTGTCATTTCCACCCGGTTTTCCTCCAAAGATCCAATATTAAAAAGTTCAGTTCTAAGGGAAACGTGTCCGCTTGCCTAGCCTTCCCACGAGGTTTTTAACTCCGTTGGAATACAGCAGGGAAAAAATTAAAAATTCTCTAGCCGGTAGGCAATAAAATAAAATATATTCTACAAAGGATAAAGGACAATCATTAGAAAACGTACAAATGAACAAGATACTGCTTACCGTAAAAACAACGAATTAACTCGCACTTAAATAAAGCACCACCTGCGTCGACAATGATCACTGACCAAGTGCAGATCGACGTAAGTAATGGGACATGCGCTAAAGATTTAGGGTAACATCTATAACGTTCTGGACGAATCCTTCGCAAGCAAAACTGGTTGCTGGTCCACAGTGATCGGAAACCAATTAAATTGAATAGAGTGGAAAGTTGAAAGTTAAATCGCGCGCTGTCGCTGCGAGATTAATTCAATTAATTATTAAAATAAATTTGATTAATTCAATTGGACCTTTTTTTTCCCAAAACGTAACAGGGTTCAAGGCCCAAAGTAGACAATATTTTTCAATTAAAAATTTCGTATGATATGTTTTGTAATTTGTAGACAGAAATGTTTACATCCCCACTTACTTTGCAATTACATACATACTAATTTGATATTTGTAAAAATTTCATATAAAAGCCGAAAAACTCCAATAATTTATCAATTGATATATTTAATAAACGGCTAAGAAATTATCTAAACACACACACACACACACACACATATATATATATATATATATTGATAACGAGCAGCCTCTCGTTGTACTGAAAATTGATAACGAGCAAGATGCGTAATAAAATAATGTAAACGTTTATGAATATAAAAATGCTCAGCTGTGAATAAATGGCTTGTTAGTTTTTATATTTATTCGGTGAATTTTACATATACGAACTAATTACATTGCTCTAAGTAACATATAGATGGGGTTGTTCGAGTTTAATCTATATGCGCAAGATGCAAAGTTGCCTACTTGCGAATTATTCCATAAATGTAACCTAAAACAGCTGTTCGGATATAAACTTATTAATAAGTATTAATTAATGTGCGTTTATTATCTTCAGGGTCCGGCTAAACTCGAGAACAAAATAGACTCTAGTGTTAGGGCATTGTGATATGTCCAAATTTAAAGTGCGAGTTCGGTGACTTCAATCAAACACTACTGATATTTTTAGATTCCTAAATGATAGGTTAATTGTTGTTAAAGCTATACTACAAAATAAAATGTCGAGATCAGATTCACGAATAATAACTTTAATGTTCTTAAGATCTCTATTAACAGGTAAGTTATAAGCATTAATTGTTAAGTATAATTTGTATATAAATTTTGTAACGTGATAAATTTAATATGTTATTTAACTATGATAAATTACGATAAATATTACATGAAATAAATGAAATAGATAAATATAGAAATAGTGAAGATAATCTTTAATTAATTAGGAGAATTAAGTCAATAACTTTAATATAACTAGAATGTATGACGTAAAACAAAGAAAAATTAAATTAAAACGTAACTGTATTCTTCCTCTTTAAAAGTAATAAATAACCTAAATCTTATATATCGTATTTAATAATGTATATCTTAACTAATATAAATAATATACTATATTTTTTTTTAATATGATTGTTTGAATTGTCTTTTCAATATAGATGTGAGATTTTAAAGAATACTTAAGTAATTGGTGCAGGATACTGGATAAAAACGGGATCTCAAACGGTTTAGGAAAGGCAGGTTTTTCGTCGGCGTTCGAACGGCGTCACCCCGGTCAAAAACACTTTCTAACGAACTGCTTCTCGGCAAATTGCTCTTGGCAATATTTTTGTCACTGGTACACGTACGAACTTGAAATATGTGTCCAACAGGAGCTGGGAATATTGGTAAGATGTTTAACTAATTGGACGTATGAATTTACTTGTATTTATTGTAATTTTCTTCTTGTTTTTAGTGATACACTCAAAAATACGTCTGGATGCTTTAATGGCGATTTTTCCAGTTACGCTAACCTTCTTTTATTTTTGTTACTTGATTTTGATTCGTTCATCGGTATGTATTCATTTAATCTCGACAATTACTACTAATGAAAATGACAATTCAATAATTTTAAATACATTTACATGTTGTAATAAATATTTACTTAATTTTAAAACTAATATGCATATAATGTGTATGTCAAAAATAATACATTATGCTGTTTTTATTATGGGATATTTTCCCGCGATTGACAATTCAAATTATGTACAGTTATACCTAAATAAATGGCGTCATTAATGATTTATCAATTAAGTTGATTTTTTTTTGTAAATACAAATTATCGAACTGAAAATACTATTACAAATGAAATGTTAGATTATAAATGTGTGAATGTCTTTAAAAAAAAAATAATTAAACTTGCGTATTCAACTTTATTGATTTGACGTGGGAAGAATTCAGTTTTGACATATAATTAACTATTCAATAACTTATTTATATACATTAAGAGATTGTCCTTTTGCTTATTGGGCATACTTGAGTGTGGGCTTGACCTACCTCAATATATATATATATATATATATAAGTAAAAATTCACTAACGGGTGAGCGGTCTGTCAAGTAAAAATAAAACTCCTTTATTCCACTCTATATTTCATAACGAATTAGTTACTTCATCAGGAGTGTAATTCAGAGTTAAAATTTAGCAAGCAACGGCACTAAACAAGTTAAAATTCGTCAAATTTAAAACATCAAATCAATACGTTGCTAGTTGGTCGTCAACCTCTTAAAAACAAACATACATGTATATTTGTTTAACTACTTTAAGACTGTTTAAGACTTAATTATAAAAAAAGTCGAAACGTCGTAGTAAAAAACTGAAATTCATTAAAGGTCGCTAAACCAAGAAAAAGTCTATTATTTTAATATATATATATATATATATAAGTGTGTGTGTGTGTGTGTGTGTGTGTGTGTGTGTGTGTGTGTGTGTGTGTGTGTGTGTGTGTGTGTGTGTGTGTGTGTGTGTGTGTGTGTGTGTGTGTGTGTGTGTGTGTGTGTGTGTGTGTGTGTGTGTGTGTGTGTGTGTGTGTGTGTGTGTGTGTGTGTGTGTGTGTGTGTGTGTGTGTGTGTGTGTGTGTTGTGTGTGTGTGTGTGTGTGTGTGTGTGTGTGTGTGTGTGTGTGTGTGTGTGTGTGTGTGTGTGTGTGTGTGTGTGTGTGTGTGTGTGTGTGTGTGTGTGTGTGTGTGTGTGTGTGTGTGTGTGTGTGTGTGTGTGTGTGTGTGTGTGTGTGTGTGTGTGTGTGTGTGTGTGTGTGTGTGTGTGTGTGTGTGTGTGTGTGTGTGTGTGTATTTAGATAATTTCTTAGCCGTTTATTAAATATATCAATTGATAAATTATTGGTGTTTTTCGGCTTTTATATGAAATATTCAGAAATATCAAATTTTATGTAATTGCAAAGTAAGTGGGGATGTAAATATTGCCGTCTACAAATTACAAAGCAAATCACACGAAATTTTTAATTGAAAAATATTTTCTACGTTGGGCTTTGAACCCTGTTACGTTTTGGGGAAAAAAGGTCCAATTGAACTAATTAAATTTGTTTTAATAATTAATTGAATTAATCTCGCAGCGACAGCGCGCGATTTAACTTTCAACTTTCCACTCTATTCAATTTAATTGGTTTTCGATCACTGTGGGCCAGCAACCAGTTTTGCTTGCGAAGGATTCGTCCAGAACGTTATGGATGTTACCCTAAATCTTCAGCGCATGTCCCTTTACTTACGTCGATCTGCACTTGGTCAGTGATCATTGTCGACGCAGGTGGTGCTTTATTTAAGTGCGAGTTAATTCGTTGTTTTTACGGTAAGCAGTATCTTGTTCATTTGTACGTTTTCTAATGATTGTCCTTTATCCTTTGTAGGATATATTTCATTTCATTGCCTACCGGCTAGAGAATTTTTAATTTTTTCCCTGCTGTATTCCAACGGAGTTAAAAACCTCGGGGGAAGGCTAGGCAAGCGGACACGTTTCCCTTAGAGCTGAACTTTTTAATATTGGATCTTTGGAGGAAACCCGGGAGGAAATGACCGCATTTCACCTTCAATAGCAAATTTAATTGCGGCGTGGTCTACAAAAAAACCTTCTAGAACGAATATCGATGCTTCCACTACGGCGAACTAAAAGTGTAATGGCTGCATAAATCTGGCGGCAATCTGGACGAAATAATTCTACTGTATTGTTTATCCCGTGCAACCCCTTGGAGGGCTTTTCTCCTAAAGGTTGAATTTAGACGATAACTAGGATAAATTAAAGTAGGTGTAGATATATTGAAGAATTACGGATCGTGTATAAAAAACGCTACGTTCGTGCGGCAAAATGAAATAACGCTGATGATCTATATGTTATAATAATAATTATAATGTGTAATAAATAATAATTAATTATGTATAAATAATGTTAATTGAATAGTATTATAATAATACTTTGAATTGGGCGCCTTTATATTAAATTTACAATGATAGTTCAGCCGCCACTCTCATGTATTGTCTCCGGCTACGGCTAGATGTCGGAAAGAAAGAAATATTGCAAAGTTGACCCATAGAGGCTCCTCGTCGATATATTTATCCCTAAGTGTATGGTAGAAAATTGTATAATAAAATAACTAAGTTATCTCCAGCTAAGCACTGTTAAATAAAAGAGTTGTTTAAAGAAATGTGTATAAAAGTTTATTTAAAATAAGGTTTCTGTAAATAATAACATATAAACGTGCCTATCGACAGATAATGGAATTACTATTAATTGCACGTGTGAATTGAAAAAGGTTATGTTATAATAGATATGATAGTTTTATGTAAATTATAACATAAATTAATTGACAACAAATACAGGTGAGTACTACAATCTTAAATAATAAAAGTTCTTTTACAAATTATGAGTAATGTTGATAATGTAAGTAAAATTATGAGTTTTTTTTTAATTTAGTAAAATTTTGTTTTAGTTGTATAATGTTTTAATGAGTCTTTTTTTAAATAATTTAGATTAATAAAACCTGTTTTACGAAGAATAAGGCAGGTATCTTGGATGAAGTCGGCGTAGATCAGCAAATTCGTAGTATGGTCCAAGTACGGAGTGTCGATTCTGCGATGCCGGCTTTGGGCGTGCTTCGACGGTATGGGTTTTTCTCGGGTCGGTGTTCCGATTGAATAGATGCTATGATCGATTACGGGCCGTTCTTCAGAATTGTCGCCTTCAAAGATGGCTTAAAAGTAGCAAATTAATGTGTATCTTTTTCGGACACTTTTAAAATTCTGGCTCAGGTATTTTAGATTTTATTTAATTTTAAAACTTTGAATAGAACTTTTCCCTGGCACACGTTATTAAAATTATTTACTGACGCCTTGATGGCAATTATTTCTTTCAAAGCCTAGTATGCATTTTTGAAATAGCCTCGAATTTTACTTTAAATTACATATAATAATAATTTGAATATAAATAATTTATTGGTTTAAACATATAAACAAAATTAAAATAATATTTTTCAAATAATTGTTATGGGTTTTTGAATGTAGGGTTATGTTTTATGCGTGGAAAGAAAGTAACCTATTCGCGGGTTTGTTTACATTTAAAAAGTGGGCGTGTCTAATTAGTATCGATACAAAATTTTAATGTAGATAAATTAGCTATCTGTAATTTTCGCGCTAATGATTTTAATTATGAAAATGACAATTGAAATAAATATAAATAGTAAATTTTGAAATGAATATAAATTACAAAGTTATTGTAATATTAATTTATTTACATTTCGATACTAATTTTACAAGTTATGTCCGCCAATTTAACCACTCTATTGTATGTTATTTCTGTCTTTCCCTTTGCAGTTAGCTGGAATGATGGTGTAGTTTGCCCCACAACAATATATATATATATATATATATATATATATATATATATATATATATATATATTGTAATAAAGCTGATATGGTTAATAATATAATAATGATATCAATAAATGACTATTGATTGTAATTATGTTCCAATATTTAAGTTTTTATTTATCTCTGTAATCAGCTGATATATTAACGTCAGTACTTACGTCTATTCAAAGATGGGACGGCTAGCAATAAGACTCATATCATGTTTTGCATGTATCTCAGTATCAATGTGAATAGACATACAAATATAGCTTTATTGTTATTTAAATGGATTATGATAAATGTTGACTTCTATACATGAATAAAGAAAAAGTACAAATTATGGTACAAAAATAAGGTGCAATTTATTAGTATAAAGAAAGCTATTTTAATACAGGGAGCTGCTATACTAGGAATGTTCGTTTGTGAAACATGTAACCTTGCTAAGATCAATGTTTATATCAATAACTTGTAAGAGGTTATGATAATTAATTCAATAATAGATCTAAAGTTTTACAATTACAAATGGATAGGCATTTACGGTAAGTTTATTCATGTATTTTAAATAAGAATTACGATTAAATAAATTAACTTTCCAAACATTCTCTAAAAGTGACTTGTATTATACTCAAAATAAACTTGTAGCACGTCAGTAAATTGATTGAATTTCATTATTTATTTCAAAACTGTCAAAATATGCTTGTTTAGTAAAGAAAAGTCAAAGATGACAGTTACATGTGCGTAATGCGTTATTTTTCCATCGCACACTACAGTATAACACAAGTGACTAAGAGCATATACATATATATATATATTTTTTTTCTAAATTTAATTAAAATTGATGTATTACACATTAATGGATTCAGCAAAAAATCTTTATTCAATTATGTAAAAAAATATATACCTTGCCATTTGAAAAAAAAATTGACAATCGCTAGGAATTGAAGATGGCGCTGGAAAAAAGTAAATGTAGCCTCAAACATAGTACTCATATAACCATTTCATTTGGTACCTATCTCATGAAAATCTAAATATAAATAACAGAGTTACAGCTTGGGGCGTTTTTTTGTGTGACTGTATATTAAAACATAATTTGCTGTGAGAGAGAGAGAGCTGGTAAATAATTAAATGTATGTGATTAAATACTCCACGTTGGACCGTCAAATAAAACAAAATTGTTGTTACTCAGTCACACGTTAGGCAACCCAAAATAAAAAGAAATTAGAGTTATCAAATGATAATAATATTTAATTTTGAAATCAAGATGTTCAGTTGAATATATGAAATTAAATTAAATCACCACTTTGGTTCTTATATGATGTATATGAAATGTTCTCTATTTATACTCTCGTTAAATTCGATCTATATCTCTTTTATTACCAATTAAATAAAGTTTTAATGGTGAAATCGTTTAACTTTGAAGAAATATAATGAGTTTGAATTCAAATTTTCATGCGCGATAAAAATAGTTTTGCGCAGAATCAATAATAAACGGAAATGATCGAAGATAACGAAAAAACTAGTAGATCCAAAATAAAGGCTTGATTCTAATATCAGTCAGTGTTTTATGAAATTAAAAGAAATAAAGAATATGAACTCCTTAAATATCTCGATAAATATAGGTTAGTATGGCTTTAATTTAATTAACTTATCGTACATACAAACAACTTATTTTTGTATCATAAACTTTGTTCATTAAGTAAAACTTTTCCAGTTGATTCAAATTTTCAACTTGATATTAAACTGTTAAGAACAATCATTATGTGTTATATTTATTCTTATTGAAAACATTATTTAAATATGTAAGGTTATATGTAAGGTTCCTTTGTATGTGGGAAAATATACGTAAGCATCAACATGGTAATAAAATATGGGATTTTATAAACTAAAGACTCTGGCAAATAAGACCACGCTTTAAAAGAGTATATTGCTTTTCTATTTACAATCATAAAATGTTAATTAATAAGATAAGACTTTGTTTTATTAAGGTAGGTCTATATATAAATTTATATTTATATGTGAAATTTTGTAGTAAATCACAAAAATAATTTTAGTTCGATACCTTCTTCAAAACTATTCGGTTTTCCAACTGATTAGTTCTAGTTTCTGCGATCAGCCTTGGACTTCTGGTGGTACGAATTGGAAAGTTCTCAGATACATGGAATATTGGTCACGAACCAACCATATATCTCAGGCGGTGATTCCTCCAGTAAATTCAGGGGAACTGTCTCCTTCAATCAATGGATAACCTTGCTCTTAGGTTATGGGAATCCTAGAAGTAGTCTTTAGACATCCCACTTTGGCTCAGGTTATTCCAATAAGGTTAAATTAATAAAGTATTTTGGTATCCTCAAAATATCAAAATAAAACGTGAAATTAATAAATTGTTCTCAATAAAAAATATGAGCGTTAATAAGAAATGATAAAAGGGATATATCGACCTTTTAAACTGACATTGCTTTCATTTAATTTATAATATCATATAACATAATAGTGAGTTGATTTTCCTGACATAATATAAATTATACTTGTTTTAAATATTTTTAAAAAAATTATCTTATCCAAAAAACATGTGATCAATTCAAGTGCAAAAATTCTTCAATTTTTATCTACATGAAACCATAGTGATCTATCAGCTTCTTCCATTTTGAAAATCATTATAGCCTTAGATATAAAGAATAACCAAAATATTATTACATTTAAGATTCAATTTTGATATTTTAACTTATTGTTTTACAAATAATTTTCCCCTTTTCATATACCGTTTTACATTGATAAATTGTAATAAATATTTCTAAAATTAACTAAATTTACATAGTCCAATTACCTTAGGAAAATATATAGAAAAAGCAATAGATTTGACAATCAGTGTTAAAAAAAATTCAATATAGTTATAATTAACAAGTAATACAATTAACATTATAGTGAACATAAACTTCTAAAACCTTTTAAGAAGCCTTACATATACAGAGATAATAGTAATGTGACTAATCTAGTCTAAATATTCAATTTTCCATATGCTAATTAATATTCTATTGTAATATATATATATATATATATATATATATATATATATATATACAGTCATATTTTTTAAAATTTTCCATCTAATTTTAGTTTTCTCCTCCTAGAAACCTGATGTAAATATGCATATCCAGAGCTAGAACTATATATATATATATATATATATATATATATATATATATATATATATATAATTAATTGAAAAGAAATTATCGATCGTGATATATTATCAAAAATTAATTAAAATTCGGGTAAGCGGTCAATTAAAAAACTCCTTTATTAAATTACCCTATATTTCGCGACAGTTTGTCGCTTCTTCTGGGGTAAAAAATGTAGAGTTAAAAATAATAAAATTGACGTACAAAATATAAAAATGATTAATCATCATTTTTATATTTTCTTCTACATTCTCACAACCTGTTTGACATGCCTCGTTTTCACAGGTAGGAATTTGTTTGAAGTTTTGCATCAGATAAGCAGGTATGTAATATTATTGGCATTATATAAATACTATGCCCTTAAAGTTTTGCTATGTAAGTTAACTTTAGTTTCAATAAAATCCGATAGGATTATAGTAGATTGCTCAGCATACGCTTGCTGGATAGATATTTCTGCTGCCTTTCAATAATAATATCTATTTTTTTTATTTTAGTGTAGATATTAGTTATTAATACTAAAAAATAGCTAACTAATCAATTATTTTTTCACGAAACCATATTTTTTCGTTTAAGAGCGTCTCAAAAAAAATAGCAAAACAACAATTTTAAATTTCAAAATTATTATTGACATGAAGGAACCATCTACATCGTCTGCAGCATTCTCATAAATGAAAAAAAGAACAACAGTGACTTCTGAATCCAGAGTGTCACATTATATGCCCTATCAAGATATTTTTTTTTTGGTTCATCAAGTGATTTAAATCATCTTAATTTGCCGACTAATTATGACATTTTCAAATATTATTGCTTCTTGACCGATCGTGCTAAACTTGAAAGCAATATGTTCTCGCATAAAACTCTTACTCACCATATAGCAGATTAATTTATCGATATCTGGAGTAAATAGAATATTGAAATCAGTAATAGAAAAAGTATTTTTCAAAAATTAACTCTTTTACTTGATAAATATCACAAAAGAAAAATAGAAACAAAACTAAAGAATTTAGAGCATTAGTAAATTCAACAAACAAATTGTTTTGTATTGGTAAATGCAATTGTAAGTTAAAAACAACAAAATGCTCGTGTGGTTTCATTCCACAACATCTAAGAAAATTTATGGACCATGAATGATAGAAAATTGACAATACCTGTATATATGGCAAACGTTTTAAAAGAAGTATCCACAATATCAATAATTCCAGTGATGATCCAATATACATTCCACATCAATCAGATGTGTGTATATATTTGAAAATGAAAAAGTTGCAGAAGTAACTACAAGGCATTGTACTAAAAAATACGACGCTTTGAATTTTGCTATGATGTGTGATAGATTTGGAGTTTCAGATAGGGTGGCTTCATGTTTGGCAACAACTCTTTCTTTACAAAGAATAAATTTCAGACACGGTCCTGGTGAACCTTGTCATTATGGATAAAGTTAAAGCGGCTAGAGAAAAAATTCAATCGATGCCGTGCTTCAACAACATATAACTTCCTATAAAACTGCATTGTCTTTCGATGGTAGAAAAAATGATTCATTGACTAGAGAGAAAATTGATGAGAAATTCCATAAAATTGTGGCTAAAGAACTTCATTTAGTTGTTTTGAAAGAGCTTAATGCGGAATTACTGGGATATTTAAATTTGGGTGATAAAGAAGATGCAAGAGCTAAACAAAGAAAATTAAGTGAATTCTCATTAACCAAACCTTATCAATTAATTAATTAATTGGTATATGTAGGGATGGTGAAGCAATAAATACTGGCACAGAGAATGGTATTTTACGACTATTTGAAAAACAATTAAGTAGACCACTGCATTAGTTCAGTTCTACATTCTACTAAAAATGTTGTTTGATGAGAGAAAAGCCATTGCTTGATAGAGCAATAAACAAAATTTTGGACTTTGGAGATAAATAGATAAATTGTTTGACTCAAACGTACTTAGACTTCATAAAAAATATGATATAATATAATAATAATATGATTATAACAAAAGTTCCTCTAATGAGGTGCAAGGAAAAAAATTCTTTCATAAAAAATCATAGAAAAACGATAATTTATTACTTATGAGTCCATTTTAGCCTATTTTTTTAATATTAATATCTCACTCATATCTTCACTGAAATTAAAAAAAAAACATAGATATTAATAGTCCAACCAACCTGTACTAAGCAATCTCCTATAATTCTATAGGATTTTATAAAAATTTTATTGAAACTAATATTCATTTATTAAGGTAAATACATATTTTGAAAATTTCGGGGGCTCCAAATCCGACTTAGAGGTATGGTCACTTCAGAAATTTTACTCACACTTATCTATAAATTACTTTTTTGCTATACGCTTTATGAACAAAAATTGTTCCATAGAAATTGACCCACCCAAATATTTGTATTTCTAATTTCTTTTCGGAATGCTTCAATTAAACAACTTTATTACGTCTTTTCAAACCATATCTCGTTAGAGACGATTAATAAATAATTCAATATTTTAGGTGAGGTATTTCAACATTAGCTGTATACCAAAGATGTATACTAAATTCTCCCTATTGCTCCGCTTGATGTATGTAGATTCCAATGTATTAAGTCACGTCTTCAACTACCACAACTAAATATCATCCGACAAGCAAAATACACGAAGATATGTTTTATTGAAATTTATAGCAAATAATATTGCGAAAGCAGGTCTACGATCCCCATTGCATCAAAATTTCCACATAAACAGGCGCATGAATGAAGACATTTCTGCAGCTAGGGACGAGGCGTATATGGACTCAAAATAGGAGGGAAACAAGGGTCACAAAAGACTAACAGTAACCGTAATTTATGATCCTGTGCCAAGAATTAGAGTGCATCGAGGCTTGTAAATGTATTATTGCCATCTGTGTAACTTAACAAATTGCTCGTGCCTAAACGCCTGCTACACTGTTTGTTTGATTTGCATAAATACTCTGCTCGAAAACTTGCTGGATGGGGATTTATGTATTAGTGATTTCAAGACCTTCTCTTAAACAATAAATGCTTAAACGATTACTAAGTCTTGCCGGTAGATGTATGCGTGTATAAATATAAGCATGTATGAGTTGCTCTGGATTTTCGCTTTATGTCGAGGGTGAACAGGAAAACGCAGAAATCGTCTAGATTACTTGGGCCCCATTAAATTTCTGTACGATTATTTCGTCCTCCACTAGAGGAATTAAATGTTAATTGTGCGGAAAATATTTCAACATTTACAGATATGAAAATTTTGTCGATTATTTAAGTAAAGAATTCTATTGCGAAAATCAGATGTCTGTTATCAGTTGGAAAATGTTTAACAAAAAATAATTTTAACATTTTAATCCATTAGTGCTCAGAACTAAAAACATTTAGTCTAAGAAAGAGTTTGCAAATAATTCAATAATATCGACTAAAATATGAAAAAAATACTCCTGAGAAACAAAGCCCTAACGTATATCCAACTAAAGTAGCATCTGAGTGTGTGTAAGTTACCTACTGACAAACAAACATGAAATCATTCCTTAATTTAAAATGATTTTATATTTTAACACGTTCACTGCTGTAGCTATTAACCTTCCTCTACTCGCGTGAAATTTTATGACATCGTTACTCGCTGCGGACCAACAGTCCGCAAAAAGAGATATATTTTAAAATTAATTTAAATGAAGTTTTTAAGTTAGGTTTTGCTGGAAATGTAGTAAATAAGCTTTTAGAAATATTAAAAAGTTTATTATTATTATTATTACATAAAAAAAAATATTACAAAAATATATAAAAAAAGAAATTAAACTCTTATTACTACGCTTAGTTAATATATTCAGATACAAAATACTAAAGGTAATTTAGGAAACATAATCACTGTAACAATCGGAACATACATATTGCAGTGGAATGTGCTTTTGATTGCTTATTAATTTTTTTTGTTCACACTACAACTTATGCTTCGGGCTGTTCAGTCTTGTAGATTCCTTGAGCTCACTTCTCACGGGTCGATCTTCTCAGATAAGGGCCAGGTTATATTTGAAGTAAAACAATAAACATTAATAAAAGACACATTTAGCTAGTCTACAATATTTAATAAAAGAAAAAAAGAAAAAAAAATCCCTTTACCGAATGTACAGGGAGCTAAAGCAAATTAACAGTAGCTTAGGAGGAAAGACTCTTTATAAATATGACTCGCACAAAGAGAAAAACCCCCTGTGACTCTCGAACAAACATAAAATTAATAAATAATTGAGAAATTTGTCAAGTTTGACCTCTACTTTAACCCCTACAACTTAAATGTCAACAACTACAAAGTTATTGAAACCGCGTAACAGTCTTACAGTCATGCGCAAATAAAACACGACAAAAATCAACCCACAACTAAAAAAATCCAACCTGAATTTAAAACGTTCTAGAATATTATCTTGAAGAAAAAACTCCACTAACTAAAAAACATGACAACTTTCTCTAGTATTCATATACTACTTTAAATATCAAAATTATCACAAATTATACACAAAATTATAATTATAAGCAAAATAATCGTAGTATCAATTATATAAATTAAATATTTTTATAGAACTTACATCGATCTAAGCACTGATAACACAAAAACTACGTGAGAGATACCATACTTTATTTAATTCAACAACGAGATCACCAACTCTCGTAAAAATCGAAATAACGTTACATGCACAGGAATAAATGCATAAACTAAAATAAAAACCCGACTTTACTTAAAAACAGAGAATAAAAATGAACTTCTTATACTCTACAACCAGTTACTTTGCAAGTCTTGATATCTCTCACTAAATTTACCGCGAAAAATTCCTACATCTAATTCAATAGTACCACAACTGTCCGCATCCATACGTTTAAACTAATAAACATACAGAGTCAGTCAAAAATATAATTACAAATATAATAAATATCAATAAAATTCAAATGTTGTTCAAAATTTAAATCTTCCATCTTTTTCTCTCTCTCTCTGGATAGAAAAATCCACGACAATATGTGGAATGTTCCCGGCATATGTATACTCCACATATTTTGCAACAATATTTTGTCGGTCGATTCTTCTTTCTATCGCAAAAACGACAACGTCCACAAGTGTTAATTAGAGTTTGCTGTGAATTTTCAACTGCTTTCAAATCCAGTAATTCACGAATTCTAATGTTTATGCTTCGAAAAATATTTCTTTGTTGAGATCTTAGACGCATGGTCTTCTACCAATTGAAATGAAAACTCAAAACTGCAAAAACTCCCTTCTACGAAAGCGTGTTAGTTCGGGCTGATTCAAACAATATATTACCATTGCATTTATGCCGGCAATATTTAGGACTGCGTAGAAAACAACCATAGGCCATCGTCGAGTGTTTCTAGCGCAAGTATAAGCTGCGCATAGCTTGTCAACTGTGCCCACCCTCCTTTAGTGTTATTGTAATCAAGTATTATATCTGGTTTACCAGAAGCTTCGTCAAGTCTATCGTCATAATGAAGACTGGAAACAAATAACACGTTTTATTTCTCTTAAGTATATATGACACAACAGTCATATCCTTACGATATGCAAACATACTAGATTGGATCGGTCTTTTTGGATTGGTAAACTCTATTGGCAGTTCTCTTTTATTTTTTCTAATAGTGCCAAAATATGTGAGCTTAAAATTGGCACTTAAATTTTCTAGTAATTCTATAGAGGTGAACCAATTGTCGCCAGTCACATTTCTGTTAGTTCCTTTTATAGGTACACAAAGTCTTTGTACAACAGCAGATGCTGAATTACTAACAGCGTATGGACCTGGTGGTTGAATACCCACATAGACTTCTAAATTGCATCTGCAAGTGCAGAAAATTTTTATCCCATATTTATTTGGTGTGCAAGGGATGTACTGTTCAGAGCTACATCTTCCTCCAAAGGATGTCCTGTACTGGAGCCAATTTGTCAATTTGTCAATTCTGTCAGTACGTTTGTCTAGATCGACTTGCAGTAAAAATTGGAACCTATTTTGGCACATAACAAAACGAAACTGTTCTACTCCTGTGCCATTTGTGCTCCAACGTTCATTTACATTGAGACGATTTGACTTTAGTAGACCTGCTAAATACACCAATCCTATTAATGCTTCGATTTCAGAAACATCAGTGCATTTAGCATCTCTTTCGCGACTGTAATTTTCTTGCAGTATCTTGTACTGAAGAAATAAACCACTATAAAAGTTATTTACTCACCTTTCGCTAAAGGCAAAGTTAAATATTATTACGAAAAAATTATAACACTGTTACTCGCTACGGACTTGCGGTCCGCAATTAACACTGTGAAGCATATGACAACACTTATTGTACTAGACACTGTAAGGTCATGAAGACTATTATGTCTTTAAAAGGTACATCCGCAGAAAATCTTGCGCATATGCGAATTACGCAAAATATTACAAATAATTATTTGATGCGGAAGGTTAAATAGTCTTTTTTCTCTTATGCGATACCAGTTGTGACTGATACTAACTATTTCATTGCACTGGCACCAGTCATTTGTGTCTGGTGCGTAGTATCGTATTTATGAGCTGAGGCTCAGCTTATTTGTTCGTGTGCTAAAAGGAATTAAGGGCTGTTGTCAAGTTAATATAAAGAACCATATATACAACGCAATGCGCAACAACCTTAGGATAAAAATAAAGCTGCAAATAATATCGCAATTAAGTTTTATTCTTACAAAAACATTTTACATTTGTTTATTTAAAAGAGTTTCTACACTAGTATTAATTACTTTGTGTTTGAATGTTTTGCATTAAAGCAACTCAGGCACATTACTAGATTGCTGGTTTGCCCTCGCAATCCGAGTAGTATCTTGATACTTTTTTCACATGTCGGTCTGCCTCCTTACTGGACATTGTATCTCTTGCATTCAACACAATTTTGCTGTTTCTTCCTTCCCGGTCCCGCTTTGCATTCCAATGTGTGAACTCTTTTTGCAGCTTCTAAAGATCTTGTTGCTTCTGTATCACCGATATCTCTGTACAGGTCAAAAGCCAATCGTTCCCGAAATTACAATAAACGTAACTTGTCATCGCGATGAATTTAATTGTAGATAATTTGTGCATTTACAATGGCTGCTCTAAATATTAATTCAAATGCAACTTTCCAATACCATTTCAAGCCTTTACGGAGGGTAGTATAGTATGACGACAACTGATCGCTAACGTCTACGCCTTTTTTTTACATTATTATAATCAAGAACCGATTTAGGTTTCATTATTATTTCGCCCGTCCTCCGCTTTCGCCCAGTGTCATAACGAACAGCATCATGTTATATTTTATTTGAAATCATTAAAATGCTTCTCTTGCCTTGCCATTTTATTAATTTTATTCCGGTTTCATTAATTACTCTGATAACTTCATTCTTCTTTATCTTCTTTTGGATAAAATCTTTAGGCAGACCTTTGGGGTTAGTTCTTAGAGTATCACAATAGAATGCTTTCTAGCGTGTAATTGTTTTACGAGCGGTAGACTCAAATAAAAGTTATCTGCATACAAGGTGCGGTCTGCATCCAATACATTTTGCATTAATGTAAAACAACATTTACTGCATGCGAATGTCCATTTGACGATAGATCCACCTCCTTAGCACAGTATATTTTTATGTTGTAGGTATAAGCTTCTACCGTACACAATTTATAAAGTTTTATGCCGTACTTAACTCGCTTATTTTTGATGTATTGAAGTATACCCAAACGACCTCTCCACGGAATCATGCTTTCGTCGATAACAATATCTCTGCCTGGAGTCAACATTGACTGAAAATTTGTGTTCAATAGATTCAACAATGATCTTAATCGAAATAAACGGTAATTCGAGTTTTGATATAATAAATCGTTGAAGTGAAGACACTGGAGAAGCAACATGATATAAGTCACTCTTAAATCAGTAACTATTAAGTTTTGGGACCTTCACCATTCATATAACAACGTCGAAGAATTTATACCATTTCCCAATATTCGTTTCTGTCCACATTTTCAGTCTTGATTTAAGCTGTGCATTATTTTGTTGCGATATCTATTTGTTTCTAAGGTAATCAAGGTCATGACATCTTCATTTAAGAATAATTTAAATGTTTTGACAGAACTCTTATATAATTCAGGATTTATATTAATTTCTTATCAATCCCGATAATTTAGCATCTGTATATTTGTATTATGATCAATAGGTGTCCAAACGTCAATATTATCTGAATAATAAACAGTATATAGCTAAATGTGGAAAACTGAATGAGAATTACCTTGAATGACATGCGTATTATCCGACAAAAGCTCATCATTTGTTTCTGCTCCTGTATTGGCGTTTTCTTATAACGACTCAGTTACCGAACTTGATTCGGATTCTGAACTAGGTTCGTAATCAGCATCAGTACTGGAATGGTCGCCAGCAAACGAATCTTCTGGGTGTTCCTCTGATGAATTTTCATATGACAAACTACCATTATTTGTACTATGAGGAATTACTTCGTGAGAGGTCGATTGTTGTCGATCATCTGTATTAATCTCATTCTTTGGTAATATTAGGTTAGGTTTTTAGTTATTGATCATTATATAATGAATTAATATGCTTACAATATCAGCCAAACGGGCTAGTTCAACAATTCTTTTACTTCTCGAAAACATTCTTAGACGTACAAAATCTTACAGTAAAAGTTGCACAAAAGTCACTCTTATCTGGCGCATATTGTACATCGAACTTCACTTGCATGTATTACCAGTCACTGATATCTGGTACCGACCACGTGCATACAATTTCACATGTAGGTATTACCAATTACCGGTGTCTGGTATCAAATAATTCAAAATACAAGTATAGGGCGTTGTTCCGATAAAATAGATACCTATGAAATAGATACCGTGAGTTTTTTATATCACTAAACATAACACATGAATACACCTATGTTCAGTTTTAAAATAAATATTTCCATGCATGAGAACGTTATGCAACCAACAATGCGAGTGTAATCACTTGTCGTAATAAGGCATTTTAGTTGTCAGTGTCAACAAAGTGTGAAAATAATGTAACATTTAACTTACACAAACAATATTAAAATTAATTTTATGGTAAATTGAACAAAGTTTGTTTTTATTTATAATTCTTTAACTTTTTCATAAATATTTGAAATATCCGCCTTCACATTCCATAAAATATGCGAGTCGATTATGAAATTCTGCAAAAAGAGTGTGTTAAAAAATCCGGTTTGGTTTGTAATTGGTCGCAGGCTGTACTTATGGGTGCTTTTAAATCTTCAATGTTAGTGAAAATTACATTATCATAAATTTTAGATTTAAGGTATCCCCAAAGAAAAGTCATTTGGCGATAAATTTGCCGAACGGGCTGGCCGATGGTCTGCGGCATAATGATATGCAGCAGGCATTAAGGTTGGCCCAACCAAAGACCTTGATCGACGCTTTGCCGCATGCACTTGGGTTCGAGACTGCAAAACAAGCCTCTCGCAACCATGCTCAAGTCTGTTTCGTCACCAGGCAGTAAAACGAAGAATTGGTGGGGAAATTGGTGAATCGGGTACGGAATCAAATAAAGCAAAATAAAAGAGCACGCGGATGTTGGAATGGTGAAGAAATCGGTCACGTTCGAAACAAGCGTGGAAAGGTCACCAACAAGACATCGACTGAGCAGCAGAAAACTCCAAGAAGTATTTGCCTAATATTTACGAATTGTGACGCAGAATAGAGGAATAAATTACACGATAATATACTCTGTTAAAATCCTATATACAGGCTGTCCCTGAAAGTAAGAGACAATCTACGAAAAAAAGGAAAGATGAAATAATGTAGAATATAAATCCAAAATATTTGCCCAAAATTCCCTCTCATACGCGAGAAAAAACGTGGCAAAAATATTTATAAAATATTTGTCCCGCCACTGCTTTTAAAGAAATGCTTCAAGAGTAAGTACCCCTACTGTTTATATTACAAACAGTCGGCTTTAAGTGTCGAAACAATTGTGCTCCCGATTCAGTCAGCTTACGATCGCTACATGTATACGTTTCATATGATTTACATTTACGTTCTCGATTAATGATAGATTGTTACCAAATTGGACGTGAAATGCCCTGCAGGGCACACATCTTACACGAATACAAACTAAAATTATAAATTTTTAACAGATGACTTTTCGTGCGAGGTTATCAAACCCTTGACATACAAAGAATATTATTATAACATCGACAGCTGTTACGTATGCAACACGAACATACATACGCTGTAGCGTGTGTGTGTAAGTTCAAAAGATAAGACATTCTGAATTCATAGGAAGCACATAATATAATTTTTAGTGTGTTTTTGATTTTTGGGTTTGTGTCGTAATTGGCTAACAACTTTTTGGAATCATATTCTATATATTTGCATATTTACATTTTTCATGCGTTATCTCTTTCTTCCCAGGACTGTAGACACAGAAAGAGTTTTATAATAACAAGACACAAGAAATCGCGTATGTTGATCGGTGTTGTAGAGGTACATTTTGAAGTCTTCCACTTTTTGATAATGCTTAATCAAAGTATCGAAGAAGAAAAAGAAGGAATAAAACGGTATAAACTGAAAAACTAGGATTTTTTTAGACAGAACGATGATTAACCTACGTGTTTGCAGGGTACTCTAAATCTTAATCTGTTTTTCTAATAAACTTATATTGTTTAAAATAATATAATAATATAAATATTTAATTTATATAAGCATATATATATTTCGCAACTACTGTTGTAAAATATTTCCAGATTGTTTCGGAATTTAATAATAAATTCGTGTCACTAGATTAAATGTTTTCATTTGGTTGTAGTAATTACAGCAATACAATTTAATGTGAGGTTTATTTAAAATTACAATTGCATTTTCGTGCTACAATCATTTCATTTGCTGTTCGCAATATTTTACGGTAGACATTTAACACCATATAAATTAACAAGATGCCATTCAAATAACTTGATGCTATACTATTTCATTAATGTTATTTAACACAATTATTTTCGTACATATAAATTCAAAAATAGTTTATTTCGCAATCGTGGCATTTCGATCAATTAAATAATAAAATTAACGGTTAAATTTCATTAAATTTTTATTTTTGAAGTAATACTGGATAATGTATTCGTATAATAATGAAAATACTTAGCTGTGATGAAAGTTTTGAACAACTAACGGTTCAGTATATTTTTCTAGCGTCTATTGAAAACGAATCAAAATACCAACTACTTATTTAATCCTGGAGTCATTATAGTCTTGCGAGTCTAAAGCGCGTGAAATTGAGTCATTGGTCTAAATTTTCTCCATAATTAATTCTATTGCTTGACAATAATGTCTATAAGTAAACGTCTAGAAAAGGTTTGGCGATCTTTGTGTGTTAGTTTTACTGTGCCACTTATTCAAGAATGTTATTACTTTCTACTGAATATGACAACCTATATATATATATATATATATATATATATATATATATATATAAGTGTTTAGATAATTTCTTAGCCATTTATTAAAAATAACAATTGGTAAATTATTGGAGTTTTTCGGGATTTTATATGAAATATTTACAAATATCAAATTAGTATGCATGTAATTGCAAAGTAAGTGGGGATGTAAACATTGCTGTCTACAAATTACAAATCAAATCATACGAGATTTTTTAATTGAAAAATATTGTCTATGTTTGGACTTGAACCCAAGTCTACAGTTTGCCGGACTGTCGCTTTTACCACTCAGCCACAATAGACCTTGGTTCAAGCTATTTAGAAATGCATTATAAAGTAACGTGTAAATGAATCAGATGTCAGTTTTGCCAGCAGATGTCAGATAGTGAAAGCAAATGTCAGTTATTGAAAGCAGATGTCTGTTTTAAAAGCAGGTGTTTGTTATGAAAACAAACGCCAGATTTGAAAGCAGATGCCTATTTTGAAAGTAGATGTCAGTTATTGGTAGCAGATATCAGTATTTTGAGTGCAGATGTCACATTTGAATGTTTGAAACTGCTAATTATTACTCCATAGCTATATGAGTGTTTAGATAATTTCTTAGCCGTTTATTAAATATAACAATTGATAAATTATTGGAGTTTTTCGGCTTTTATATGAAATATTTGCAAATATCAAATTAGTATGTATGTAATTGCAAAGTAAGTGGGGATGTAAACATTGCTGTCTACAAATTACAAAGCAAATCATACGAAATTTTTTAATCGAAAAATATTGTCTATTATTATTTTTAGCATTATAAAGTAACGGTGGAAATGAATCAGATGTCAGTTATTGAATGTAGATGTCAAGTTGAAAGCACTAACTGACATCTGCTATTAAAACTGACATCAGCTTTCAAAACTGACTTCTGCTTTCAACTTGACATCTACATTCAATAACTGACATCTGATTCATTTACATCGTTACTTTATAATGCATTTCTAAATAGCTTGAACCAAAAAGTTGTTAGCCAATTACGACACAAACCCAAAAATCAAAAACACACTAAAAATTATATTATGTGCTTCCTATGAATTCAGAATGTCTTATCTTTTGAACTTACACACACACGCTACAGCGTATGTATGTTCGTGTTGCATACGTAACAGCTGTCGATGTTATAATAATATTCTTTGTATGCCAAGGGTTTGATAACCTCGCACGAAAAGTCATCTGTTAAAAATTTATAATTTTAGTTTGTATTCGTGTAAGATGTGTGCCCTGCAGGGCATTTCACGTCCAATTTGGTAACAATCTATCATTAATCGAGCACGTAAATGTAAATCATATGAAACGTATACATGTAGCGATCGTAAGCTGACTGAATCGGGGGCACAATTGTTTCGACACTTAAAGCCGACTGTTTGTAATATAAACAGTAGGGGTACTTACTCTTGAAGCATTTCTTTAAAAGCAGTGGCGGGACAAATATTTTATAAATATTTTTGCCACGTTTTTTCTCGCGTATGAGAGGGAATTTTGGGCAAATATTTTGGATTTATATTCTACATTATTTCATCTTTCCTTTTTTTCGTAGATTGTCTCTTACTTTCAGGGACAGCCTGTATATAGGATTTTAACAGAGTATATTATCGTGTAATTTATTCCTCTATTCTGCGTCACAATTCGTAAATATTAGGCAAATACTTCTTGGAGTTTTCTGCTGCTCAGTCGATGTCTTGTTGGTGACCCTTCCACGCTTGTTTCGAACGTGACCGATTTCTTCACCATTCCAACATCCGCGTGCTCTTTTATTTTGCTTTATTTGATTCCGTACCCGATTCACCAATTGCCCCACCAATTCATCGTTTTACTGCCTGGCGACAAAACAGACTTGAGCATGGTTGCGAGAGGCTTGTTTTGCAGTCTCGAACCCAAGTGCATGCGGCAAAGCGTCGATCAAGGTCTTTGGTTGGGCCAACCTTAATGCCTGCTGCATATCATTATGCCGGAGACCATCGGCCAGCCCGTTCGGCAAATTTATCGCCAAATGACTTTTCTTTGTTGATACCTTAAATCTAAAATTTATGATAATGTAATTTTCACTAACATTGAAGATTTAAAAGCACCCATAAGTACAGCCTGCGACCAATTACAAACCAAACCGGATTTGACTATATCTGCCATCTTAACGTTAAGATGGCACAAGTGTGACCATCGTCGACCGAGGTAGCCACTAAGAGTGTTCCCTTAGTTGCGATGAGCAACCCCGTACAGGGTGCGCTTCGCCTGTCTGCGCCTTGCCTCGTTGGGGCGGGGGTCAGACCGTCGAAGTACTGCACGGAATTGTAAAGAAGTTGCCGGGAAAGGGTTGGCGGCCCTACGCAACTGCTGGTTATCCGACCTCTCTAAATTCATGCGACCGATCACTAAACACACGCACGAACGCACCGACATACAAAACCCTACACTTACGCTCTCACACAAAACCACACACCCATAGAGAGACGCAAGCTGCCAGCAGCAACCAACACACAAGTTCATACCCAGAAGGAGACACAAATTGCTAGCAGCGAACAACACATATTTTCACACCTTGTTATCTATTTTTTGGAATACTAAGGCATGATTTATTATTATTACTAGAATGTATGTTTGAATAATTTGAACCATAGCAACTTAATTGCTTGACATTTGTATCCTGTCATTCGTATTTTGTATTCTCTTGATAAAGGCGTACACAGCCGAAACATGTAGAGTTTTTTAAATACATATATTTTGAAGTAATATACAGACCTTTAATCGCCTACTGATTAGGTTTACCATATCATAGCAAGGTCACGAAGTTATTATATTTATATATATATATATATATATATATATATATAGCGTACGAATCTGATAGTGATATTGCTTTCTGCTTCTTTAACTACAATGTGTTTTTCATATTTTATTTTTTCGTTTGATCTTGTCGTATTTCATTACGAGGAATGTGTTTTTAGTGTTGCATATAGACCTGAAATCAAATCAAAGTACTTTGCTATTTTTCAAAATATTTTCAACAAAAATTGATATAGCTTTGCATTCGTTCAAACCAATTTGAAGGCCACACATTCCATTCTTTATTTTTGGAGACGTAAAAAATCGTTGGGACTTAGGTCGATACTATACAGAGGGTGATCTAATAATTCGATATTTTTCTGCTCCAAAAACTCAATTGTTTTTCGTGCTGTGATGCTGGATGATTCGCCATTATGGGTTAGTTTCTAGGAGTGCGGCTATTATTTCTGGCAAACAAATGGTTGTATACCAATCCACATTAACCGTTCTTCGATCTTGAACTACATGACCTGATTTTGAGATAAACATTGCGACCATCTATTTTGAAACACCCAAACAGCGGGCTGAGATTCATAGAAATAAATCCATGATTCATCGCACTCACGATGCTATAGATTATTTTCAGTTTCCGTTAATAAACCCGCTCAAAATTTTTCAGCATCAACTAATGCCAGCCGAGTTTTGCTCTCCGGTTAAACGAGGCGGAATCCAACGGGAAACTAACTTTCACACAGTTCGTCATGTGGAATCGTTAGGATTGAGATCTTTGAAATACCCTTGGATGTCAATTTCACGATATGTCATATGTCTATCTTCCTTGGTCTGGCGATGCACAGCATCGATGTTTTTCTGGGTGACTGCTGTTCTTAGAGGACCTGCCTTAGGATTGTCTCTGATACTGGTGCGTTCATGTTAGAATTCACAGTGCCAACATGAAATTGTCGAGTGATGTGGTGCTTCATCTTCAAAAGCAGAAACCAGCTCAACAAAATATTGTTTTTGAGTTAATTCTCTCCGAAATTTGTAAAATTATTGCGCGAAAATCTGCTCGACTCAATTGCCTTTTTTTCAGCCAACTTATAAACTTCAAAATACTACTATGACCAAATCACTTGCCGTATCTCGATGAAACTTTAATATTTGGGTAAACGAAAGATAGAGATTAATTTTGACACCTGACGAGCACTAAAAAGATATCCCTTATACTCGTCTTAAGTATCCTACTTGGTCCTACTCGACAGTGAATTGTATTGATTTATTCTTAGATCAGTTCACTTAATTAGATTTTATATGCCATTTTTCAAACCATTGTCTAAGGCTGTTACACTTCGCATATGTCAAGAATTTCTTTACTCCCATTTTAAATTGCATTAGTCACAAATAAACCAAATCTAAAAACGTTAAAAAATTCTTAAAATACTTTGTGACGTATTCTTTTAGGAATTTCAATAGAGCTCTCCTCTGGGAGTTCTGAAATAATAAGGCTTGGTACCCTTTTGTTCAACAATGACAGAGATATTTAATTAAAACTGATATTTTAAAATCATGTGTATGTTTAGTAAGTCACGAAATTAAAATTCGTAACTTTACTTAAACT
Source organism: Melolontha melolontha (assembly GCA_935421215.2). Classification (NCBI taxonomy): domain Eukaryota; kingdom Metazoa; phylum Arthropoda; class Insecta; order Coleoptera; family Scarabaeidae; genus Melolontha; species Melolontha melolontha. Next base: position 40,992,657 of record OW285243.1, read on the forward strand.
GTCAGAATTAACTTTGTAGACGTCCAAATATTACTAATGATTCAATTAACTGAAACAGAACGTATTTAAATTCTGATGATGATTGGTTTTGATGACCGCGTCAGAACTCATGAAGAAGTATGAAATTTATTTAACAATTTGCATGTAGATAGGAATCCAATACCACGAACTGTCGATTGTAAAACTTTGAGAAGGTATAATTTGACTGGAAATGTTAGAAATTTACCGAAAAGCAGACGACTAAAACTCGTAACTAATAAAGTTATTGCTCAAGATATTGCTATGCAGTAGAAGAATTACCATAAACTTCTACTACATCTCTCCAGTGCCAATCAATAGCCAGAATATTGAAACACAAAAAATATCGTTCGTTAGTGCAAGAATTATTGGACAGGGATTATGATCGTAGAATTGAATTTTGCGAAAGTGATTTTCAAAAATTAAAAAATGACCAATATTTTACATTTAATTTGCTATATTCCGACGAAGCTACGTTTTGCTTGAATGGTATCGTTAATCACCATAATTGTCGATATTGGTCAATAGATAACCCTCATTGAATGCTAGAAACGCATACACAACATCCGCGGAAATTAAACATTTGGCTGGTATTTTCAGGAACCGTATTATTGGGCGTTTTTCATTCATAGTACACTAACTGAACAGAGATATTTAGATCTTTTATGTGATCGATCTGGTTGTTCCTAATATTGAGGAAGATGGGAAGTTACCTGTGAGTGTTTGGTTCCAACAAGATGAAGCACCTTCTCACTATATCCCTAATATTAGAAATTTTTTAAACGAAACATTTCTAAATCGGTGGATTGGCCGTAGAGGATTCATTGAATGGCCCTGCGGTCTTCACATTTAAATGCCCTAGATTTTTTTCTTTGGGATCATTAAAATCTTTGGTTTATACTACACGACTACATAATCGACAAGTTACGGCAGAGAAAAATTGAGGAAGTGCAATTAATTCGTGATAAGGCTTTGACAAATGTCATTCAAGAATTTATTCACAGATTTGCATATTGTCAAGAAGTGAACGGTCATCATTTCGAAAACTTTCTTAAATAATATTGGCTTTGTTTACATTTTTGTGTTTATTTTTCTTGGTCTCAATAACAATGCCATTATTAGATTTAAATAATATTTCTGTCGTTATTGAACAAAAGGTTGCGAAACCTTATTATTGCTGAATTCCCAGAGTAGTGCTCTATTGAAATTCGTAAAAATATATAGGGTTCTTCATTCAAAATAAAAAAGTTAGCACCGTTTCCGACCGAACTGGATTCGGATATGAATATGCTCTTCGAATTCTCTATTTGCTACCATCTTAAATGTGAAAAATTTTATTAAAGTCTAAGTATCCGTATCAAAGATATTCGAATGTATCCATACATTTGCCTAACCCTGTATATTAACAGAAGAATTGCACATGTCAAAATTAGCCGCGCGTTGAAAAAGAAGAAGGTACTGTTCCACCCAGAGCCATTCTTGTAGTAGTATGTATCCTGATACAAGCGGAAAATTGCCGTCCTTTGTTGGAACAAAAATTTAAATAAATGATTTTACAATTGCAATACCAGCATTCAGTTACAAGAAGATAAAAAACACAATGATAAAGCAACGCAATTTATTATACATAGTTTTACATAATATGAACTTACTACATAGCTACATATTGCCATAAATTGTGGTTTATATATTTACTGCGCCACCATCCACAACTAAAATACCCAACTAGGATACTCAGCCGGTTGATTTCCAAAAATGGGACTGCTTTCTTCTCAGGGTTCCAATCGGAAAAACGTGGAACTGCAATATTATTTAGGCGCCAGTAAAAGAATTCACTTTAAGGACGTTTATATTTTCTGGGTTACCTTTTTAATTAATTCAGTAGTAAAGTTATATCAAGAATAAAACACAGGATAAAATTTAAATGAATATTTAATACAAAAAAATAAAAAAAAGAAAAAAAACTATCTTTATAGAGTATAAAGATTGTGTAATATACAAATTACAAAGAGGTAAAACAATCCACTGAATATGACCGCTACGTGAATTAAAACTTCCTCTAATGACTTCCGATCAACTTATTTTAAAAAAATAATAAAGTTTTTTTTAATTTCTCCCCAGAGAAACAAACTGTATAAACTTGAAAACACGATCAAAATTTACCACATGCGCGCTCACATGTAACAAAAAAAAAACCCTTGATTTCCAAACGAAATAAAATTTCACAGTAATAATTTTTTTACATAGAAATTTTAAAAATATTCTTTATCATTTAATTCTTCTAATCATAAATCTCTTAATAATAATATTGAATACAAAATAAATTTCTTATAATATTAATCAAAATTTTATGAATTCACAAAAATATCAAAAAAACTTACAGTTTTTAAGGAGAACCACAAGACACGTTGTTAAAACTTAAAAACCAACAAATTACGAGAATAACAACTCTCGAACAATATACGGGAATTGAATAAAAGATACATCAACTAATTAACACAATCAAAACCCGAATTTAATTAAATATATAAATCTATATATTTTTCAGTGAAATATAACGTTCTTGTGTCTAGGTATAACTTAGTCTGCCCCTCAACATCACCCGCAATCGCTTTCACATAAAGCCGACCTTCAAAAATACAAGTTTTTTATCTTAGCACAAGAAATAACATTTTCAAAAATAACATCGGATATACACAGATATTCAAAAACAATGTACATTCATTTTTTAAATAAATTTCAAATATAATTTAGGGAAAAATCCATAGCACTATGTATTGTAGATATAAAAAATAAAGTAATCTACATAAGAAACTGACAACTACATAAATACATAATAAGTATTATAACAACAAGGAACCATAATAGAATTAATAAAAATCAATGTTTCAAGTTTTAGCATTTCTAAAATCTTACAATATAATTAACCTTTAATGATACACAAATTTCATTTTCTATAGAAGTAATTGCGAAATGATTTATTTAATTATTATTTAATTGGATCAAACTTGGTAACAGTTTGAATAAGTTACAAAGAATCCCCATTTCTTTTGCTGTACAAAGTTGAACTTGCGCCTCTCAGAGCCAAGTTTTGTATTGCCAAGTATTAAATGTACAAAACAATTTTCTCGAGGTCACTTTGCCACTGTATTTTTTCTTGGTCGGGAAATTTTTGATGATGAGCATCAACAGTCTGGTTCTTATATAAGTTTGTTTTCAACTCTACCATTTTTTTTAAACACTGAATATGTGATACACTACATTCGTGGATCGTGAAATGTCTCGATAAACGCTGCCAGTCCCGAAATCCATTTTTTACTAAAGAAGTCATGCGAAAAGTTTACAATTAAAGCAAAAAGCTGTGTCCTTTACAGTGGAATATACCAGCCAATTACGAAGTACAGACTTCCGGTTATATATCTTTTGGTGTAATAATTTTCTGAAAATCCGCTCCCATGGTTATCTTTCGGAAATATTACATTTTTTACTTGCCACGGGACCTTTCTTAACAATTAGTGTTTTTAAATTACTACTAATGATATTTGGCCATTTTGCAAGATTATCCATTTTTTTAAGGTCAATATCACCATTATCATCATCACTATGATCTTCATCTTCAGCACTTTTTTCTTATGCAGACGCAGTCGCACCAAACTCCACAGTTTCCGACATTTTTTCAGATTTACCTCCACTTGTTCCCTCTCCACCCTCGTGTTCGACAGCAATGGTGAGATCAGGCTGAGACTGAGACGAAGGCCCTGCTCCACTGCGAGGTCGAAAAAAGCTGAAAATATCTGATGTCAGACTTTTTAAGCGTTCCTAAAGGAGATCATCGCATACCTAAACGCCTATTTAGCGAAACAAGACGCCAATTACTATTTGGGAGGGTTAAAGTGGTTAGAACGTTGTTGGTAAAAGTGCATGAACTTAAAAGTAGACTATGTTTAAAAATAAAACTATATTTGACCTAAAAATATTTTCCATGTTAGGCTCATTGCGTAACTAAGGGAATACCAACGAGAAATGTACTAGTTGATGAAATCTTGGATCTGCCATCTAACCATTCAGGAGTCATGGTAACTCTAAGCACTAAATTAATAGATAAACCTAAATCAGCATGCCTCACTACCAAGAGAATTGACTGGTCAAAATTAAGAAATAATTCACAAACGCCTGAATATGGATATTCCTTTGAAATCAGAGGAAGATGTCAACTTAGCTGGCGAAAATTTAACACGAACGATACAGACCGCTGCCTGGTAGTCGACAACACAGGCTCTACAAATTCCTAGCATACAACAATATTGCTCTTATGAAATTATAAAAGCAATACGTGAAAGAGGAGAGTGAGAAGAGTTTGGACGAACACCAGAGCCCCACAAGATAAAACTAAACTTAAAAAGGCAACAAAAAACTCTAAGGAGGTACTGTTAAACGAGAAAAATCACAATATACAAAAATACTTGAAAACTTAACACCAACCGAAGCCGCAGAATATTCCTTATGGAAATCCACAAGAAGAGTAAATAATCCGCCTATTGAAATAATACGGACAATCAGGAAACCTGACGGAAGCTGGGCTAGGAATGACAAGCAAAAAGCTCCTAGCTTTGCCGAACAGCTTACAAAATGTCCCCAACAAATGTCGCCACCAATAAAACCTATAAAAATGAGGGAAACCAAGAAATCAATTTTGAGGAAGGTTAATGCAAAGAAAGCACCCGGATATAACCTTATAACTGGTAAGATTCTAAAAGAACTCCCTGAGGTAGCAATGAAGTATATTGCATAGCAATAGCATAGCAATGAAGTATATTACATATATATTTAATGTTATTTTAAGAAACGGACACTTTCCGTAGCAATGGAAGGTTGCCAAAATTGTTTCAATTCCTAAGCCTGGCAAACCTGTGGAAGAAGTGACATCATACCGCCCGATTAGTCTCCTGCCTACCTTGTCAAAGATATTCAAGAAATTACTCCTGAAAAGACTGAAACCTTTAATTGATGAACTCGCAATAATCCCTGATTATCAATTTTGGTTTAGAGAAATGCATGCCACTATTGAGCAAGTACAGCGATTGGTGGAAATCATACATAGAGCCTATGAAAGAAGTATTTTTCGGCAGCTTTCTTAGATATTTCCCAGTCTTTTAATAGGGTCTGGCATAACGGGTTATTGTTCAAATTAAAATCTAAATTACCGCACCCTTACTATCAGATTCTGAAAAGCTATCTTACTAACTGATAGATGTTTTCTGGTCAAATACCAGGATGAACTGACAAACACTGAACCGAGTACAAGCTAGAGTACCCCAAGGTAGTGAGTGTTATTGTCCCTGTCCTTTATCAAATTTATACTGGTGATATATCAACATCGAATACTACGACTACCGCGACATATGCTGCGCGATAGCATTATCATCGACAAGTAGTCATCCTAAAGTGGCATCGCATTATCTCCAGAAATCATTAAATAAATAAAATTAAAATAAAATTAAAAAAATCAAATCAAATAAAGTGTAAAATAAAAGCCAACGAACTAAAATCAATGCATGTAACATATTATTACGTTGAGATACTGTCCTCCTGTTTCATTAAGCAGTATTCAGATACCCCAGAATGAAAGCGCCAAATATCTCGGAATTCATTTGGATAGACGGCTAACGTGAACTAAGCACATCTTCTCGAAGAGAAAACAGCTAGGGCTGACATTCTCCAAACTACTGTGGCTCATTGACTAGCGATCTTCACTATGTCTGGAAAACAAACTTATTGTGTACAAGGTGATTTTGAATTCAATGTGGACCTATAGGTTTCAACTGTGGGGAACTGTGAGTGTCTCTAATCTGAAAATTCTTCAACGGTTTTAATGTAAAGTACTGAGAACAATTACAAATGCACCCTAGTTTGTAACAAATGCCACGCTAAATCATGATCTTCACATGCGGACAGTGTGCGAGGAAGCAAAACATGCAAGTATGAAGTATCTCACATGCGTGGAAGCACATCCAAATCCTTTGGCAATGAACCTTTTGGATAATAGTGCAAAAACGTACCGTCTAAAACGTGTAACGCCTTTAGATATAGTGAACTCACATAGCTAATTAATTTATATTTATAGTAGTGAATTGTTATCGCCCATTTTCATTCGTTAGTACCTCGCTGTAGGTTTCTAACTCATTGCTTTTGTATATAATTACAACTTTCATTTAATACTAACCCTGGGTAGATCATTAAATTTACACGGAGTTATTAAAAAAATATTAGACTCAAAATATTACAGACTAACCTCGTAGAACTAAAATATATGAACTCAACAGTCTATTATATGAAACGAATATTAAAGATAATAACAGAGTACTCGAGGCGAAAATATATTGTTGTTTTTACGATATATTACTTTAGAGTTTAATATGGTTGATAAAAAAACTTTTCGTTGTTGAAATTCATAACTTTCCGCAATTGAAACAGAGCAGTATTTCCAATATACTTGTGAATCCCGTACTTGATTTAGAAGTTGCAGTCAAGCCAGAACTTCCTTTATTTAACTTTATGAAACTCTTCTTGTATAGTTTGTTCGAGAACTTTTATAATTTTTCCGTGAAATCGCTAAAGATTATTTGGTTTTTATTTATTTGTACTTCGACGTATAGTCGGAACTGATAAAGGGCAAACTCGGTAGTCGAGTGCGTACACATCCATCGTATTCGGTTCTCTTCAGTATCACTGACATATCGCTCTTTGTTTGTGAGTGGTCAACACTAGAGCTGATTGATGATACACCAACCCTGCGGCTCTAGTATCATTCTGAAGGACTCTGAGACCTCTGTAAACAAACTTACTTTTATACGATTCTCTGGCTTTGTATATTGGTTCAGATTCAATATCAGGGTGTATATATAATAATACGTTACCGCATGTTCTGTATAGGTGTTGCGAAAATATGATTTCGTTCCTCATGTAGGTCTATTTGCCATCGAAATTTCATATTTATTTTGTAATTATTTGTTGAGCGATCTCGCGTATATATCGAAATATATTTAATAATAAATGCGGTCTCTATTTTCCTGAAGGATTTTCACAACTTATTCTATAATAAAAGTTTCCTAATAAACACCTTTTGGATTTGGTACACCACCAGGGAGGTGTGATTTATGTACGCAATTCTCCATTGTAAAGTGAGAGAGGCTAGTATTCGTGGATGATCCAAAACCATTTTCACTCATTAACTCGAATCAAGATTATTCGGTACCACACTAGAGTCTAAGCAAGATATTTAACAACTATGATAACATATTGCCAACAGACTAAATCTAAAAATAATAAACTTATCACATAGACAAGAAAAGTTTAACCGACTATCTTCCGTTATCATTTTTTTTTAAGATTTTCATATTAATTAAAGGCTTGAATATTCTATTTGACCCAAAAAGTTTTTTCAATCAACGCGTTTAGGGTTTTCTTTACCGAAATGTAGAGATTTTCAGAAAATCATTATTTACTTTATTTAATTCACTAATTAGATCTAGATTTCAATATGCTATTCCTATACGGTTCCCTATTCATATTATTATATTATATATTTGCCATCGAAATTTCATATTTACTTTGCAATTATTTGTCGAATAAACTCGCGTATATATCGAAATATATTTAATAATCGATTCGGTAACTATTTGACTAAAGGGTCATTTCTCCATTTGACACATTTATATTAACATTAAAGTAAATACGATTATATGCATATTAATTTTTACTGTAAAATCGAACTTAGCGTAACCCACGTAACTTAATTTACGTATAATTTTTGTGACTAAGCAAATTAAGGATATTTTTACGTTATTATATGTGTAATCTAGTATAATGTAAATAATACAAAGTTATTTTTAATAATATAAAATATTATTAAGAATCTGGTGTGAAGAACACAAATACAAGTTCACTGTTAATATTTTTGTAAACGTGTCCGAACATATCCCTCCCCAGAGACGTAGATACGTATTTCGCCTTTCTACAGGCTCATCGGTACGCCCCTGCTGGAGAAAGGATATCTTCAGACACATTCACAAAAAAGAACCACATCGCCACATCACAGAAATTATCCAGTCCGAGCGTAGAAGTAAATTCAGCGATGCCTGTTGTCAGACAGCCGAAGTACCTCGCCCCGTCGACATAACCAATATGAAGTAACGACGCCCTTCCAAAGGTGGCACAGACATCTCTCTAGAAACTGCATTTTGTTTGTGTATTCACTCATACTACGGACTAACCGCATGTGTAATGTATCAGAAAAATTGAAACATACATGAGTAGGTAAACCCCACCAGTTTTGTATAATACAAAGGTATTTTTAATAATATAAAATATTATTAAGAATCTGGTATGAAGAACACAAATACAGGTTCACTGTTAATATTTTTGTAAACGTGTCCGAACATATCCCTCCCCAGAGACGTAGATACGTATTTCGCCTTTCTACAGGCTCATCGGTACGCCCCTGCTGGAGAAAGGATATCTTCAGACACATTCACTAAAAAGAACCACATCGCCACATCACAGAAATTATCCAGACCGAGCGCAGAAGTAAATTCAGCGCTGCCTGTTGTCAGACAGCCGAAGTACCTCGCCCCGTCCACATAACCAATGTGAAGTAACGACGCCCTTCCAAAGGTGGCACAGACATCTCTCTAGAAACTGCATTTTGTTTGTGTATTCACTCATACTACGGACTAACCGCATGTGTAATGTATCAGAAAAATTGAAACATACATGAGTAGGTAAACCCCACCAGTTTTGTATAATACAAAGGTATTTTTAATAATATAAAATATTATTAAAAATCTGGTGTGAAGAACACAAATACAGGTTCACTGTTAATATTTTTGTGAACGTGTCCGAACATATCCCTCCCCAGAGATGTAGATACGTATTTCGCCTTACTACAGGCTCATCGGTACGCCCCTGCTGGAGAAAGGATATCTTCAGACACATTCACTAAAAAGAACCACATCGCCACATCACAGAAATTATCCAGACCGAGCGCAGAAGTTAATTCAGCGCTGCCTGTTGTCAGACAGCCGAAGTACCTCGCCCCGTCCACATAACCAATGTGAAGTAACGACGCTCTTCCATAGGTGGCACAGCCATCTCTCTAGAAACTGCATTTCGTTTGTGTCTTCACTCATAATATAATAATATTTTATATTATTAAAAATACCTTTGTATTATACAAAACTGGTGGAGTTTACCTACTCATGTGTGTTTCAATTATTCTGATAATGTAAATAGATTTCTATACAATTGCATTTCAGTGATTCTCTACAAATTCTATCCATCTGTCTCTACCGTTCGATGGAATGTAAAACACAGGACTTTCCTCTTGATAATTCGTTTGATACTGCAACCATCCCAGATATAAACAATAAAAGTCACTGAATTGATTCGGCTTTTTCTTGATGAAGATCCATAATTTAAAATGGAAATAAAACTAATGGCTAAAAATCTTAAAAGTTAATATGTGGTTGCGGTAAGATAAAGGCTATCAAATTGAGCGCCTTTTCTTAAAAAATAAATAAAACCCTTAATTTGCATTGATTTTCATATACTTTTATTGGTAATTGTAGTATCAGTTGTGACATTTATACACGAAAAATAATATCTAACAAGTGACCACCTTTTGCTGCTTCACAGCTGTTCACTTTTTTGTTAAAGTTTTCTATTACATTCCGACATAATTGAGGCTATATTTCACCAATGACACAAATAGTTTCATCCTTTAGTTCAGGAATTCGTTGTGGTTTGTTCTTATTGGCCTGGCTTTTTACGCAACCCCAAAGAAAATAGTCCAACGGTGTTAGATCACATGATCTTGGTGGCCAATTAACACTAACTTCCAGGAAATTTTTGTCTTAATAAAGCAATTGTTTCATCAGCAAAATGAGGTGTTGCAACGTCCGGTTGAAGCCTTATATCCTCTAGATCAATATCATTCAGATTAGCCCACAAAAATTCAGTTAACGTCTCACGATATGGAATATCATTAAAACCATTTTTGAAAGAAATATGGTATAATTACGCCACCAGCCCATAATATACTCCAAAAAGTGACTCGTTAATGATGTAAAGGTCTTTCATGAATCACACTCGTGGATTTTCCTCAGCCCAAATGTGACAATTTTGTTTGTGTACTTCATCAGAAAAGATTATTTTTTGTGAAAATTCATTAATCCAACTGACGAATGCACGACGTTTTTCATGGTCCAATGGCGTTAGTTCCTGTGTTATTTGAACCTTATATGCCTTTAAAGCTAAAGTCTTTCGCAAAATACGCCATGTTGTTGATACACTGAGTCCAACTTCGACTAATGGACATTTCAGGTGCTCCAGTAACACTTTCACGAATCAAATCAATATATTCTTCTGAACGACCACTACTGTTATCTTTCTCATTTTTGATCTTCCACCGAACCTGTCTCTTGAAATTTTCTAATAATTCGACAAATAGTTCTTTCAGATGGACGATCATCTAAACTGTAAAATTCACGTAATTTTCTAAAATCATTTTTCACAGAACGCTGATTTTCATAAAATAATTCAACAATTTGAACGCGTTGTTGTATCGGGTAAGAATGCATTTTTATAAATGTCAAACAACACTTCATAAATGTCAAAATACCCAAACGAATTCAGTGCGCCTTCTATATTTTATTTTTAAAATAAGGCGCTCAATTTGAAAAACCCATTATATGTTGGTCAAACAGAAAGATCGTTTGTAAAACATATTGCTGAACAATACTGCACTTTTGCTAATCACCTATTAGAAGATAACCACAATTTCAATAACGATTTTCAAATTCTACATTTAGAAAATAAAGACAATAAATTAAATTTACTGAAAAGTTTAGAAATCAATAAATTAAAACAATCACAAATTTTACTTAATGATCAATTAGATATAAATAACTCACCTTTATTAAATTTATTCATTTAAAAACTGTTTAAACAATAATAGAAATGTACATTTAGTTTAAAATAGAAATAAACCTAATGGTTAAAATCTTCACTTTTTTAATATGCCATCGTAAAACGACGACAATTGTTTCACCAGCACAATGACTTCATCGGGTACTTACAGCTAAAGAGGCATCGAAGTTGACGATGTTTTGATTTAAGAAATAACTAAAGCACGAGCTAAGAGCTGCGATATCGATGAAACAAAGATCATTAAAATATTTCTTGTGAGACAAGCTTTAAAATGATATGCGACATGATATAATTATAAAGAGTACGTAATTAATTAAATTACTTAAAAATGAAATCTATTTGTGAGAACTGTAACCGAACGTTAAATACTTGGTGACCGTTCTCAGTCAGCTAGATTTCGAAGGGCCGGTTGCAGTACGTTAACAAAAGAAGGGCTTTCTATTCGCAAATACGAAATATACACAGAAAATGTCTAAGTTTGAATTCATATTTTAAATTCGACATATATTTGAAGAAATATTATTTAAAATTAAATTAAACCATTCTTTTATACTCCCGTAAAAAACGACAACAATCATAATTCCGTTATTTATTGTCCGATTTTATTCAAACAAAAAGTAAATTTAATAGCATAAAAAATACTACAAAATAGCAACGTTTTATTTGTTTTCAGTTGTTTTCATTAATGTCAAATGATAGTCAACTTTTTTATTTTAAATGGCGACATTTTGGGATGCATGTCACATGGGTGGTACGCCATGTTTAAGTTTATGACGGCGGTTAGAATGTCGACTACGTTTGTCTGGTTCTATGTGTCCAAGGCTGACTAAGTGACGCTAGATAATCTGAAGACGTTTCGCAGATATACCATGTAAAGCAAGCATTGCTTTAGAGCTTATTAGACCTCAACTGAGCCAGTATTCCGTTTAACTGGAACTCTGTAGCTATACGAAAATGAATGATACTGAACGTCTTCGTTATTCGCTTGTCTGCTTCGATGTCTTTTTACATAACTATGTTTAATTAAACCCCCTAAATATAGTTTCTGCTCATTGTGTTTACGGTTATAGAAGTTTTTCGCGATTGCTGCCCTTTCTTCAGCTACGATGTTTTGAAAGCACTTTAACCTACTATACACAGTTTCATGAGTTTCTAATTTTAGTTTCTTGGAAACTTCACTTATTAGTCTACGTTTGCCACGTTTTTTCGAAGCTGCTGTTTGTTGCGGTCCTCATCCATTTTAGAATTTAACACTGACTACACGCGCATCTACAAAAGTATTTATCACAATAATATCAACAAGATGTAACTGTATTTGGTCTTGCAACTAACAAACAACGCATAACACTATTTACAAAACATGATTTTACACGCGTGTGTAGTCTTGCAATACTTTTCGTGAACATCCATCTTTCTTTCCCTGCATAGTAGATCTCTATAGGGCTATAACTTTTTACCCTCACTTTTTTTCTTCTGTAATTTGAATTCGTTGAAAAGTAACGGCTTTCAATTATATTATTACGCAGTTATTTCAAAATTGTGATATTTGGACATTCATCTTACCTCCCCTGTACCCTTCACATACCACGAGTCGCATTTAAAGACAAACGGCAGTTGTTAACGACAAATGTTAATAATTCTTTGTCTTAAAATGTCAACATTTTCTGTATTTGTTAAATAACTCGATCTTGTAGATTAGCCCACAACCAAAAATCGAGGGGCGTAAGATCCGGTGAACGCGCAGGACGCTCGATAGAAGCGGATGTTCCTATCCACCTATTTACAAATTGAGTGTTCAACCAATCAATATTTACTCTGGCTTTGTGCGTGGGATCCCATCTTGTTGATAAAATATTCCAAAGGTAACTCATCTAAAAAGTTTTGGAGATTTTCGTTTAATAAAGTGTGATATTTTTCTTGATTTAGGGAACCACCTATGAAAAATGGCCCAATTAATTGATCGCCCGAAATGTCACACCAAACATTGAACCAAACAAGCTGAAAAGTCTTTGAAAATTATTATCAATGACAAATCTATTATTGTCTTGGCTCCATTGTGGATGTATGTTTCTATTAAAAATACCATTGTTGCTAAAAGTGCATTCAACAGACCAAATTATCATTCTGTCAAAATTCGGGTCTTGTAATGCATTTAAATAAAGACGACAAAAGTGTATTTTTCGACCAGGATCATTTTGTTCTAATGCTAGAACCTTTCGAGCTATGTACGGTTTAAGTTTGTGTTTTCTTAAAATACCATGGACTGTAGTATACCCAATATAATATGCAATTTCGCGAGTCGAAGTTCGTGAATTTTCTTGTACTGCAAGAACAACATCTAATTCCGTATCTTCGGAGAATTTACGTTGTTGTGTTTTAGGTTTGTTAAATGATCCATAATTTCTTAAATTCGTTTCAATTCCCTGAAATATTTTCGAATCTGTAACTTCTTCAAAGCAGCCAGCGCAGAAAATCCGGTTCGCAAAGGTAGCTTGTTGAAAATGGTAATAGTATACGAAATGCTCTTGTTTTCAGTGCATCATCACACCCTGCCCAAAATTCAAAGAGTGATGTATTAGTAAATTATCACTTTATTTCGCCACTTGCTGTGGAGTCTATAAAGATTTCTTCTTCGGCATTTGAGAAACCTTCGTGAGTATTTTGAAATGGGTGCCTAACCCACGCGTAACTTGCTATCAAGTTGAAATCAACAACAAAATACTTTTTAAAATTTTTTGACAGGATGATTAAGTGATTTTCAATTGTTACAAAAACAACTTCCATATGTTGTTCTTCAGTCTTGTAAGTTTTAACACATTCATTCACATTTACAAACATTTTTATTTTTTTTTTGCTTTAAATTTCTGCTCTTGTACTGCAAGAAGAACATCTAATTCCGTATCTTCGGAGAATTTACGTTGTTGTGTTTTAGGTTTGTTAAATGATCCATAATTTCTTAAATTCGTTTCAATTTTCTGAAATATTTTCGAATCTGTAACTTCTTCAAAGCAGCTACCGCAGAAAATCCGGTTTCGCAAAGGTAGCTTGTTGAAAATGGTAATAGTATACGAAATGCTCTTGTTTTCAGTGCAGAAAACTCATCATCCAACCCTGCCCAAAATTCAAAGAGTGATGTATTAGTAAATTATCACTTTATTTCGCCACTTGCTGTGGAGTCTATAAAGATTTCTTCTTCGGCATTTGAGAAACCTTCGTGAGTATTTTGAAATGGGTACCTAACCCACGCGTAACTTGCTATCAAGTTGAAATCAACAACAAAATACTTTTTAAAATTTTTTGACAGGATGATTAACTGATTTTCAATTGTTACAAAAACAACTTCCATATGTTGTTCTTCAGTCTTGTAAGTTTTAACACATTCATTCACATTTGCAAACATTTTTAGTTTTTTTTTGCTTTAAATTTCTGCTCCACAATTTCAGCTTTCTAAGAAAAAGCATTAACTTTATCAATCGCATCCAACAAATGTATGTTTGCGAATATGTCGACCAAGTAGCTCAATTTCATCAGAAATAAGTCATCTCGAAACAGCTCGGCATCCGGTTGGTTTTTCTCTTCTAGAAAAATGGTGATTTCATCTCTTAATCCATAAACACGTTGCAAAAATCTCCCACGTGATAACCATCTTGCCTCGCAATACAGCAGTAACGCTGAATGTACTGCAACCATGTCTTTACAAAGTACAGAAAATATTGTTGATTTTAGGGGTCTCATTTTATATAATTTACTACGGTTATCATCGTCGTTAGCAGAATATTCAGACAAGGACTAATTTTTCTGGAAACCAGAACTTCTCTGTGGATCATGCAATGTGTCCAGATACACTCTGGAGAATCGAGTCGGAAAGAGACAAGGGTGTGATACAAAAGGGTCTACTTTTCGGCCGTTCTGCGCATGATGTCACTCTCGACGCCCAAGACCTGATCTAACACTTCTCGCCCCTGACTCTTTCACAGAATGTCACTTTATAAGGCAATCTAGATTTAGTGATCTATGCATTAATATTTTGAATATTGATAAGTAGAATTGATATATACATTATGACATTATGTGATTATGTAAACTACATTAAATAGAAACTAATATTGCAATTACAGCACAATTTCAGTGAAAATGATTGTATGTGAGGGGAGGGGGTGCGATGAGAACTGTGATTGAAAATTAGGTCGCAAGTACTAAAAGGTTGAGACCCGCTGCGTTAGCTGATTGTTTTTTTACAAAAATACGTTTTTTTTGTTGTGGCAAAACGTTCAAACAGGACAATAAAGAAGATTTAATAAACTCTGACACTTATTGACGTTTATCGCATTTTTGTTATTTCATGGCACAATCGAAAATTTATAAATAATTGAAGACAAAGATGAAATTTATTGTTTTATTTTTTTTGAATAAACGTTTATCAAAAATGGACATACATCGTTGAATTCAGAAAACAAAATAAGAAAGTTAACTATCGCTTGACAGTAATGAAAACAACTGAAATCAAATAAAACACTGCTATTTTGTGAATTTTTTGGGGCTATTAAATTTACTTTTTGCTTCAATAAAATCGGAAAGTAAATAACGGAATTATGATTGTTGGCATTTTTTCCTTTATAGTATTTTTCACTTAAGTTATTTTTGAATTTATATGCAAATAATACCTTTTAAATTGCCTTTTCAACTGTAATCCTTAGCTTTGAGTGCAGTCGCTTATTAATTGATTTTTATTAATACCTGCGTGCAATTCATGCGCATAAGTAAACGTGTTATTTCAATTTTAAATACCTAACTCATCAGATTATATAGACCCTATAATGAATTCCAATTATTATATTTCATAAAATCAGTTTGCTGAATCAAAAAAAAAATAATCCTTCAATTCAGAATTCTAACTCATTTTCCGCACAGTTGATATTCGATAATTCAGTAGCACGAAAAACAATTCCATGACATGTTATGTCGGCAATCCCCGCAGACATTTAGCAAATTATCCACACAACGAACAAAACTGTTCCAACTCAGATAACTCTTTGAGTACACCTATAATTAGTACCATTATTATATTTGCCGCACGGCGAACTGACAATTATTTCGTTACATTTACTGCATCAAATTAGTACGTTTCCATTTCTGTCTCTTCACGTTAAATTAAACATATTTTGGGCGAGCAAAGTTACGTACCGTTCTCGCGTATATTACACAATACACATTATTTCATTCAACACGCTCACGCGTGTATGTATGAACAGACTTGAAATTAAAACTGCAATTCATGCTTCAACTTTCCATTTCAGTTTGTGACGTAAGTTTTCCAAGTCGTAGCTCCCTTTCTATTACATTTCACGACATGTTTTATTCCCTTTGTCCCCTTTTTTGTTACAATTTCCTATGAGCGGAATGTTTTTGACGGTTTACTACAAACACTTGGACTCCAGCGTTATTACTGTCTTCTTCTATCTTCCACCATCTTCCGGATATATATATAGACATCGCAATAAATGTAAGAATGCGTTTGATGGTCGTATTCAGCTAATATCGACACTTGACAAATATTAAATTAAATTTATTGTGTGCTACGAAGAGATATTGAATTGTTAATAATAAAGTAAGCTCATTCAGATTAAATCGAAAGCGATTCATATGTACAGTGAGGTGGCGTGGGTTGGAACAAATTCGTTTAAAATTCATAGCCTTTTTTTTTTTTTTGGAAAAACGCTCGAGCACTTCGACTTCTATTTTTGACTGCGATTTTTATGATGGTAAATTCATGTACACAATCTAGCCCAAAAATAATTTACGACCATCAGCTTCATTTTTTCAAATGGAAACACCTAATTTTTGAATTATGCATCGAATTCTAAGTATATTTCATGTACCATGTCCTATACCCAAATTCAACAGTTATCGAGAATTTTACGATTTAACATATTAATAACTGGGACCGGATCCTACAAAATTTCTTTCACTCTGTGGTTCAAAAAGAACCTATTTATTAAGAAAAGCAGAGCAATAAATCAAATTAAATGTTCAAACTGTTGACCACTAACTATTACACAGCCCAACACACATTTAGATGCCTGCCCTTTTTAGGTGTAGAATCCAAAACAACTGTCAGATTTAGTCCATCAGATCTAGTTTTTAAGGTATGCTACATTTACCTCTTTTAGAAAAAATATCATCTTTTTAATTCAGGTACATTTCAGGTTATAAGTACCAGTATCTTCGATAAAGTCTCATAAAAAACAAATAATAAAAAGTAAGGTATTTAATTCACAAAGTAGATATAAATATGCATTTATGTCTTATTACAAAAAATAATCTTGTTTACGATATTCTAGCATGGGGTTCAGTAGGATAGTCTCCATGTCGGTATCATGTGGGTATCACACCTCCTTTGATATCGTTCTTTCGTCATCTGAAGGTACCATTGAAAACTTTCACCCTGTTCTTCACGGTAATCACCTAGGTTTTGTGGGAATTGATCTAAGTGGTTGTGGAAGTATTGAAGTTTTATGCTCATATTACAATCAAGAATATTAGATTTAGACAGCAAATATTCCACTCATTCTGTGTAATTCGCTGCTTTATGATTGCCAAGAAAATTTTGTACTACTTGAACAAATGAATATCAAGCATTAGATTCAATCTCGTTCATTGCTGTGGTAAGTGATTTTTTCTAAGCTGTTTTATCCGAGCGCCATCTCTCTCTATTCAGTTTTTCCATGCTAGGCTCAGGAAATTTACGTATTAAGTACACAAAGCAAAGTCTATATCGATTTAAGGCCTACACGAATTACTGTATAAGTCCCAACTTGATATGTAACGGTGGAAATATGATTTTCTCTCTTGCAACGGTTCGCTGATTAAGTTCTCTTTTCCTGGAACCATGACGTTTCATAAGGGTCAATTTTTGTTAACCCAGTGCTGATCTTTAATTTTGTTGTCCCGAAAACAAAAAAAGACAAGGATATTTTGTCTAAAGTTACCATTATTTCATTATTTTTGCCTGTTATTAGAACGGAATGGATCTCAAAAACTAAAGCTGCCACCAAAAAAAGTCAGGTATATTTGGAATCAGCACATTAAATATATCCAAAATAAGTTGTTAATTTGTCGGCACCAAGAAAAAAATTTAATTTTGTTGGCTTGTGTTATCGATTTAGATGGGATTGAAGTAAAACACATTTTTTACTAATTTCCCGTATAAATTATAATATATCATACAGCGTCCGCCATATTGCTCGCGTTCGCACCATATGGGAAAAACTTTTGTTATTATTTCTTTTTAAATCGTTTTCGACCTGTTGTTTGTGCATGTTTGAAAACCTAAACTGCGGTACATGAAAAGTTTTTTCCTTATACAGTGTTCACAAAAAAAAGCCTAATCCATATGGGAAACTTTTTAATTAATCGATTTATTGAAAAATTGCTTTTGGCATTAACTTCTGCTCTGCTTCACTACCAACAACCAAAAAGCAAAAAGTAATATTCATGATACTCTTGTTCTACCATTCCACCGACGACGTTTGAATATTTTGAAATGGGCCAAAAAAACTATAGGGAAAACTAAAAATAATTTAGGATAGTTTGGTGTTTAATTGCTTTATTAAGCAGGAAGGATTAATATTTAAAACCTATTTATAATCTAAGTAAATTAAAAATTGAAATTTTGGTAGCAAAAGTGTCTCATATTTGCACATGTTTTCCCTCGTTTTCTATGCACATAGTAGTTGTGTTGTACAATTCATTTGACACATTTCTTATGTATACAGATGGAATCTGAACAACACAGTTTCAAATAATCTCTTCTAGGTGGTCAATATTTCTAAATGGGCAATATTTATATATTTGATTTTTCAAATATACTCAAAGAAAAAATCACAAGGTGTCGGATCCGGGGATCGTGGTGGCCACGGATTCTCATAAAAGCGATCTATCCATTTTGCCGGAAAAAACTCATTTAGGCAATTTCTAACTTCGATGGTACTGTGAGCTGGACAACCATCTTGTTGGAAATATATTTTTCTTCTTAATTCCAGGGCACAATTTTTCAATTTCGTTTGAAAAATTGATTTTATAAAATTACAAATGTCTTCCTGAATTTAAATTATTTCTAAAAAAAAGTATTGTCCAAATATTTGGTTATTAAAGATTCCACACCACACATTCGTTTTAAATTGGTATTGATTACGTGCTTACATTTGCAAATGTGGATTTTCATCGGTCCACCAACGACAATTCTGCGAGCTTACAACTCCATTGGAAGAAAAATGGACTCGTCACTAAACAACATATACTTCGCAAATGATTTTGGTTTGTGGGGCTTCAACAAGACAGTATTAAGACAAGTATAAACAAACTAGTTATGCTTAGATTTGAAATAATTAAAATTCAAAATTGTAAGAGAAAATATAAATTTGAAAAATAACAATTTTTTAGACATCTGTTGAAGAAACCCAACTGGTTTCATAATTGACATCGTATTTACTGAATATCTAACTAATGTTACCCAAATTTCGTCAAAAATACTTTTCATTTTAAAATTAATTTTTTTTTTCATTTTTTGAAGTTTCGATAAATGCGATTTTCTCTAAAACCAAAAATCGTTTGCAAAATCCAAGTAGTCCATTTTGGGTTTTCTTAATATGCACAAACTTTTGGCGGTTTAAATTTTTAAATAAATCAAAGACAAAATTTTTTCCCATATGATGCGAACAATATGGAGGGCACGATATATACTATATATTCACAATGATATTCGCTACGATGTAGCTTCTTCAGATATTACCTTACTACTAACTCACTCTATAAATTTATGAGTTTCTCAACAACCTTTTCCTTTTCTCCTATCTTAATTACTATGATCTCCTAACCGATATAGAATCTAAATGTGTTAATGGTACCAAATTAAAATCATTTAATGGTATATCTGTATATTTAAATTTATTTATTTCTAAGGCTTCCAGTAAATTTAATTTCAATCTTTTTGTTGTGAATGTAGAATCTCGAAATTGCCATTGATACTAGGGTTATTTTCTAACAAATGAAGTGCGTAATTGGAAGCCATCTTTTTATTATTATAACTCTTGAAATATTCTTGTATTCGTTTCTCGAAGTTCCTCCCTGTTTGGCCTATGTATGTTTTAGGGCAGCCTTTACATGTTAATCTGTATCAATCAATGAACGTTATTATTGATTTGTTTTTTTTTAAGTTTTTCTTGTACACCTAGCAAAACATTCAATTTTATTGTTTATTTGTCACCGTTTAGTCACATGGAAACTGTATGACAATTTCACTTAAAATAAGTACTTGTCAAGTGCAATTCCAAAGTTTGGAATACCAAAAACCTACAGTAAGAAATAAGTTCTCACGTTACAATATAACTATATGTTATCTTTATGAAAAACAAATTTTATCAAATGGTAAAAATAGGCAAATTTTACGTGGAAAATCGATGTTTAAATTACTAAGCAATAAATTGTAATCAAATTTAGATTAACGTGATATTTCAAAAGACCATATAAATAATATATATATATATATAAAGTTATTGAAGCTACAATACTTTAATTTGAACAGAAAGGAAAATAATACAAATCTCAAACGTTAGTAATTATATGAATATAAAACATCAAATGGGTAAATTATAAATAAGATATAGATACCATAAAGAATATACGAGCGTTGTCCGAATTGGGGTCGCAAAGCCAGTGGTTGTCGGTATTTAGCGATGTCTCGTCGATATGTGATTCGCTGCGGGGGATGAAGCGTAAAGCTACGGTTCAGAGTTGCCAATCAATAAGACTTGGACACGAAGAAGTTTTCTTGACTCTTTTGCCGCAAAGACGCCTTAAAAGAAAACGGTATTTGGCAAACTCCACACTATGCACGTGCTGCGTTTTAATCCGCCTAAGCGACTAGCAAACCAAGCAGACCGACGTCACTTTAATTTACCCGGAAGGTGCAATCGTAAACACCCAATAACTCAACCACTCTGACTTATCGTATCACAACGAATCCATCTCTATCGCGAAACGCTAGCCGATGCGATAGCGGAGAGGGGGGGCGATACTGTGAGAAAAACACACAGATGGTCAACAACGTACTCGACAGAATATGAAAAATAGTAATAAAAGTAACTAGTAAAAATATAAAAATTATGAAATTTAACGCGAATCGGGTATACCGGGCGATAAATGTTAAGTAAATATAAAGGAATTTTTAAAACGTAACAAGATTCACCACACACGGTTTTCTGGAAAATTTTACGCCTCTGGCAAAGGCGAAATAGAAATTTAGGTATTAGTGTATAAATCGCTTTTGTGACAAAAAAAAGACATAATACTAATTTATACACTAATATCTAAATTTCTCAACCAGTCCAGAACTGCAGCCGTTGCCTTGCTCAGTTCGTGTATGCCCCTAGGGAAACTTCTTCTGGGGCAGTCATTTACTATGTGGGGCATAGTTTGTTCTATATTTCCGCGCTCGCAAAGGCTTGTAGTATCCGCTGGTTTCCATTTAATAATAATAATCTTTATTAACCTGAAGATCACAGCATTATGAAATAGGTTTCGTCACCAAAATATGTACCTTACACTGTTAAAATTAAAATTAAATTAAAATTACATGAAAACATTCCTACGTATGATAGTACTCTTAAACACTATAAAAACATTCATTAATAAGGAAACACTTTAAGTTATATTTAAAATTCCTGGTCGTACTACTAATCCTTATAGCCCTCGCCAAACGGTTGAATATGCTAACACAGGCATAGTAAGGAGATCTTTCATATGCTGTCGTTCTGTGGAGGGGTATCCGGAAAGACTCTCCATTTCGCGTATTATAGTCATGAGTTTGGGCATTAATCGGAAATAAATACTTATTCTCATATGCAAACACAGCACACTTATATAGGTATATACTCGACAATGTGAGGATACCATGTTCCCGAAAACATTCTTGCATGTATTTCTATTCTTAATGTCACAAATTAATCGAATTACTCTTTTCTGCACAATGAAAACTCTATTAAAATCGTTTGCCCTTCCCCACACTACAATATTATAAGCCAGGTGCGGGTAAACCATTGCATAATACATGCCCAACAGTCCTTCCCTATCCAAACAGCTCTTTAATTTCAGAATGGCATAGTAACCTCTATTAACTTTAGCAATCACGGTGTCAACCTGAATATTCCAATTCAGATTCGAGTCCAGATGTATTCCCAGGAATTTAACATTTTTGTCACATTTCGCAGTTATTGCTTCCGTTGGTTTATAAAAGTTCACTCTCACCGTCTTAGTCGTATTTAAGATTAAACGATTCTTACAACACCATTCCTCGAGAGCCCCCACGACGGAAGTTACATATGTTTCCAACAGTTTTAATTCGTCAGAAACCACGACGATCGACGTATCATCAGCATAATTAACAAGATGTCCAGCACTTATAAAGTCTTTCATATCATTTATAAAAAGGATAAAGAGAAGTGGCCCAAGAATGGAGCCCTGCGCCACACCCAGCCCAACATCAGCTGTATTCGAGCAAACACCGTTTACATTAACAATAATATGTCTTTGACGTAAAAATGATATAATCAAGTTCAATACATTACCCCGAATACCAACCGCGTACAACTTCTCCTCCATAAACATACTGTCCACACAGTCAAATGCGGCCGAGAAGTCAAAAAACAACCCCACTGCAAATTTCCTCTCATCAATACTCCTTGCCAAACACTCCACAAAGTCGACACAGGCCGTCTCAGTTGATCTACGACGTCTAAAACCATGTTGAGCATCGCTGATGATGGCGAACCGATTGAGGTACTCCATGACGCGATCATATATCACTTTCTCGTAAATTTTGGAAAACGCACTTAGTACCGATATAGGACGGTAGTTATCCATTGTCATTTCACACCCCTTTTTGTAGATTGGGACCACCCGCGCAGTCTTTAACGCAGACGGGAACACTCCAGTCTGAAAAGACACATTTATTATGTATGCAAGAGGTCCACTAATGGCATCACTAAGTTGTTTTAGTAGAGACAGAGGTACATCATCCGGACCACACGTGTCCTTATTCTTCAGAACAGCCAACACATTCACCACATCTTCCCTATTCACTAGACCCATGAACATACTGCCAGTTACACTTCTACTCACTGTGCATTCCGTAGTTATGATATTTGTAAATCTATTAGTAATTCTTTCCAAAGTCACAGTAGAAAAATGTTGCATGAAGGCATTCGCCACATTCAATGGGTCTTTGACCTCTACATCGTTGATTTTAAGAGTCACTGATTTTGTAAGCTTGTTTCTGTTTGTTTCATACTTTACAAAATTCCAGATACATTTACTTTTATTTTCACTTGACGCTATTTTGTTTCTATAGTATGTCTTTTTTTCGTTATTTATAAGGTTTCGATGTTCTTTCTTTATTTGCTTATAAAATGCTGATGTATGGTCATCATATCCAGTTGATCTCAATATTGCGTAAGTATCTTTTAAATACCTACTGGATTCCTTTATTTTATTATTTATCCATGGTGGCTTACTATTTTCACAGCTCGTTATTTTTTTTTCCTTCTTCGGACAAATTATATTAAAATAATACATGAAATGTCCCATATAGTCCTCAAATGCCATGCCCACGTCGCTAGTATCACTTGTATTCCAGGAGTTGTTACATAAAGCAGCTCTTAGATTTTCAATATTTGTATGGCATAAATTACGTTTATAGTGCTTGTTCTCCAGTACTTGTTGTTGGTTTGACATTTTTATTCATCAAATTGTAGGACTGAAAGATATCCCGTAGTTTTCTTGTAGCAGAACAAATAGTTTGCCCGTCAATATTGAAATCACCGCCCAAAACCACCAAGTCACAGCCTCGACATATGAATGATAAAGCATCGGACAATGTTTCTTCTAATTGATCAATATTGCACGTAGGTGGGCTGTATATCGATACAATGGACACTCTATAAGTACCCACATGCACACATACAGCACAACACTCAAACAACATTTCAACAGAGTAGTCACGAATATTACTTTTTTTTTATACAGCATTGAGTTGGACCTTCCGTGGCCTGTGCGAAACCTATTTCATTGGGACCATTGCCTACGTGAGAGGGCTACGCCAAGCAGATGTTCTGAAGGATTTGAGATTAAGTCTCTATTCCTCAATTCAGGGTGCTGTTCGAGAAAGGCTATCCAGCAATCATTCATATTGATAGAATACTGAACTTCCATATCTAGCCAAATCAATCTCCTAGATTTCGGTCGGGTCCTAGTGACAATCAGTATTGTTGGAAATCTTAGCCCACTCATTTTGGCCTGCAGCGAGACGTCTGATACCCGGCGAGGCAATGTTAGCAAGAATCGATAACCGGAGGCTGGGAGTGGATCCAACAGTACCGGTGACGATCCACATTGTATTGTTAAGTTTAATATCTATTAGCTTGGTGATCATTGTTGTTGGAAATCTTAGCCCATTCATTTTGGCCTACAGCGAGACGTCTGATACCCAGCGAGGCAATGTTAGAAAGAGTCGGTAATCGGAGGCTTGGAGCGGATCCAACAGTACCGGTGACGATCCACATTGTATTATTAAGTTGAATATCTATTAGCTTGGTGTGAGGACTTTGTTACCAAACAACAGCACAGTATTCAGCAAGAGAGTAAGCCAGAAGACTGAATGTAAAGAGCCACAAAGAAAATACGTCGAAGAGTAACATAATTGCTTTCCAAAAAGTCTGTTTTCATTTGTAGACTCACTAACTAACCTCCCTTGTATTACAAACTCAAACTGATCATAAAAATAACTGAGATGAACTTATTCACGAAAATATTCTTGTATTTTTCTACCTTATGACCCGACAATTATAAATCTTTCATTTTATATGAATCAAAATGCAAAACAGAACGGCAGAGTTTGTAAATATATGGAGAGACAACGGAAATGTTTGAAAATGTGTTCGAAGCGTCTTTTTCTCTCCCCAGGAATTTATTTACGATGTTTCCTAATATTTCTTCCATATCAGACAAAACAGATTTATGGCGACGACAAATTCGTAAAAATTTAAAATTTATCGTTTATGGAGATGACGCTAAGGGAACAAACACATTTCGATATCGTTCTTTATTACGAACTTTATATTATTTATTGTTGGAAAAGCCACTTCAAATTAAGCAGTAACTGTTCGAATTGTATGTATATATATATTGCACAAAATGTTTTTTATATACAGGCTCAGCTACTTATGCTACAAAACAATTCACGTGCGTATATCTTGCGCTAAAATATTATGGATTTATTTACAACAGTGTTCTCTTAAGCGTTTGTTGACTGAGATAGAGGGTGTTAAAGTATTACCAAAAAAATATAAATACAGCTATAATTCAGAATTGATAAAACATTTTCTTTTGCGAACAACATTTTTAAATGTTGATGGTCTAGTTTTTGATAGTAACTTCAAAAGAAAAAGCTGACCAGTGGCGTACATAGCAAATAAAACTAAATATTTTGTTTGGAAAAAATGTTACGCCACTGATTTTTTTTGAAAATTCCATGCAATTCTAGAATCTATAGCATATTCCCTAAAAGCTTTAGGTGATAGATGAGTCCGAAAAATACATAATATCAGGGAATGACTGCATAACTAATAAATATAGTAATTTCTCTTAAGTTTGTTTTTGTTAATTCCAAAATAATATGTGATTTTGTTTCCAAGGCCAACGGGAAATAAGATCGGAAATATGTACAAATGATAATTCGCCACGAATAAGAATATTATTATATGGCATCCAAATAATAATGAACAAGATGACGCTGCAATCTGAGTGTAATTTACACAGAAATTTCAAACAAATAGAACATATGGTTGCTGCCACATATTAAGGTTATGTACCTACATATCTATATAAATGATTATTATTTGACTTTTGCGTTTATTTATTAACATATTTATTATTATGAAACCTTAGGCGTTCTTTAATAATTTTATTCAATCCAAAAGTGGCAAATATATACCAATGGTATTAGATATAAAATGTTTCAATTAATATCTTATTACTTATTTATTGTTTGAAGGTGTTCCGTCTACAATAAATTTGATAATGTACACATTACGGTGTAATGAGATTTTATTAGAAAGTATTGATCACTTAGGACTAATTAAAAGTAAGCAAGGGCGATAATAAAATGTTAATTACATGTTCATTGTTAGGGAACAAACTATATCATGTCTACTACTCGAAGATGTGTAAAGTGTGCCAATGTCCCAGTCAAAGGCTAACTATTACTGCTTTCACTGTCAAAGGGTAACTATTAGTGCTTTCGTTAAGAAACTGCATTTGACTTATTTTGACGTAAAACTTGCTGATCAGAACAAGTCATGGGCTCTACATAATGTGTGTAAACCATGTGTGGAGAATTTGTGCCATTGGAGCTAGGAAGAACGCCCGAAATTAGCTTTTGGCATGAACCAGAAAACCACGAAGATGATTGATATTTTTGTTTAGTGCAGACCTCCGGTTATAATAAGAAGAATAAGAATAAAATTGTATATCCTAATTTCAACTCCGCGATCCGACCAGTGCCTCATTCCGATGAAACACCCGTGCCCGTTTATGAAAAGCTTCCTTCACTTGAGTACTTGCATGCTGAAGACATGGCAGATGCTATTGAGGAGCAAGAATCAGATGTACAGTGTGACTATGGAGATATAATTTCTATAATGATGGACCTCAACATTTTACTCAAGCAGAGTTGAATTATTTAGTAAAAGATTTGGGCTTATCAAAGGAATCATCCGAACTGCTAGCTTCAAGATGAAATGAAAAGAACTTACTCGAGCAAAGTACGAAATTAACATTTTATCGTAGCAGGGAAAGTGATCTTTTGCAATATTTTAAAGAAGACTGTGAATTTGTTTATTGCAACAAAGTGCTAGGTTTGCTAACTAAAATGGGCGTTGTACAATATGACCCAAGTGAGTGGCGTTTGTTTATTGACAGTTCCAGGAGAAGCCTCGAGTGTGTCCTGCTACAAAACGGGAATGTTTTTGATTCAATTCCTATTGGATATTCTCTTCAATTTAAGGAAACATATGACGACATCGAGAAGGTTATAATGTTACTAAAATATAAAACCATAACTGGGTCTTCTGTTTGGATCTCAAAATGATAAACTTTTTACTTGGTTTTCAAAGAGGATATACAAAATTTCCGAGGTAGAAACCAACACTGAATTCAGAAACATTGGCCTCCCAGGATATCTTTAGATGTTGAAGAAAAGAATATTATAAGTCAACTTTTAGTCGACAGAGAAAAAGTAATTTTTCCACCCCTCCACATCAATTTGGATCTTATGAAGCAATATGTTAAAGCTCTAGATTTTCAAGGTAACTGCTTCCAGTAGTAGTAGTAGTCTCGGTTTTCTTAAAGTATGACCAAGCCATCCAAACTTACTCCTTTTAATTTGTAGTTCGATCCTTTCTTGATCGGCACGATCCCATAATTCCTCATTTGTAATTCGGACAGGCCACCATATTTTCAGTATATTCCGAATACATCTATTTACAAAGCTTTGCAGTTTTTGCTTGTTTGCATTAGTTAGTGTCCACGACTCAGAACAGTACATTAATATGGCTTTAACTGTGGCATTAAAATCCTTAATTTTAGTCCTGTTAGTGATGTTACCCGATTTCCAAACATTCATCATCCCGATAAATACACCACGAACCTTCAATATCATTGAATTGATGTCCTTCGTTACATAGTCGTATTCGGCCATCACACTTCCCAGGTATAAAAATTGATCTATTCGCTCTATTTTTTCTCCCATCAATTCTATATCTTTTCTATTTTGGTTATTGATGCTTATCATTTTCGTTTTATTTTTGTTAATCTTTAAACCTACTTTACTAGATTGTTTTACTAAGACATCAATTTTGTCCTGCATATGCGTTGCACTATGAGAGAGCAAACAAATGTCGTCAGCGAAATCCAGGTCTTATATTCCGTCAGATTCCATTTTATACCTCTGCTTCCTTTTTCAATTACTTTCTTCATAATTTCATCCAACACTATTAAATTTCATTTTTATTTTTTTTTTAATAGCTTCCTGTACATATGTGAAAAGTTTCCATGACTAAATTACGAAAAAATTAAAGCTAGGGTATTTGATGGACCTCCAATTAGAACTTTAATGAGAGATCCAAATTTCATCAACACTATGAACGCAGCTGGGAAAGAAGCCTGGACTTCATTTTGGTTGGGAACAATTTTCTAGCAAACAAAAAAGCCTGCAATTATAAAGATCTGCTGCAATCAATGCTTAAAAAATTTCACCGCCTAGGTTGTAACATGAGCATAAAGTTTCATTTCCTTCATAGTCATCTTGATAGGTTTCTAGGAAAGTTTAGGTGCTGTAAGCGATGAACAAAGTGGGTGATTTCATCAAGATTTAAAAATCATGAACAGTCAGTACCAAGTAAGATGGGATCCTCATATGATGGCCGACTACTGTTGGAGTGTTGAAAGAGACTGCCAAACCAAAATACACAGCAGAAAGTGCTGAAAACGAAAATTTATTCCCTGACTGTTGTTTTTCCTTTTACAAATACTCTTGTAATTTTTTAATGATTATTGTATAAATACTTGTACTATACTCGTGACTAAATTTTATACTTTCTTTATATCATAACAGGTCTTATGTAAGTAACTACATAGCCGCATTAGTGATTCTTCAAAGAGCATAGTACAGTATACAGTTTAATTTTGACGTGATACGCAAGAAGTAATATAATTTTCGGATTTAGCACACCCGAATTAGTGAAAAAACAAGTCTGGCTTAGAAGTCAGCAAAAATTTGTGTTGGCCAGTGTAATAGTTACCTTCAAAATGGTAAGAAAAGTTATTTGGAAAATGAGCATTAGCATTTATTGACATATATGTCAGTGGTGCTGTAACTAAGACGTTCTTCCTAGCTCTCTTTACTAAGAAGATATATACCAAGAAATCCACTGCAGACAGAAGATATGTAGCGTTAATTTTATTATCGACAAATTTACTAAAAATTAAGGAAAATAAAATACACTTGGTATTATTTCACAATTATTATTTTTAACTCAATGTATATATTTCGCTTTGCAGTTTGAAAATAACTAAAGTTAAAATCTACACAAAATGTATACATAGAGTTAAATATAATAATTGTGAAATAATACCAAGTGTGTTTTATTGTCCTTAATTAACACTAATATGGTTGCTAAATTACAGTTGTATTTCGAATAATACTCCAAAATCCGTAGATCTGACATGTCTCAGTATTGACACTGGAACCAGAGGGTAATAATTAATTAAATTACTGACTCTTGAACAAGTTGCCACCGCACACTTAATAATCCTCAACCTAACCATGTTTTCAATACACCAGATATTAATAGAGTAAAGGCGCCATATATGGACTAGGTCTATAATATGGACCACCGATATATCTTAAATAACGTTGGATGTATCAAGCCGACAGTCGGTGCGTACTAACCCGCACCCCTCCCGCGGACCACTAGTCGTTTACAGTAACGTAACGTAGACGCACGTTTTCTTGGGAGCCATTTTCCGTTTTCGTCAACTAACGATACATTTTTTTAGCTAACTTCGTAAGCTCATCACTTGAACAAATACTACTCGATGTGAAAGTGAATTAGACCAGGAGAAATGTGAGTTATTGTACAATTATTCATATGAAGTCGCATCTCCTATAGTTTTTATAATTTTATTAACAACAATGTTAACTTTAAAATGTACGAGTGTTCAAATATAGACCACCGGCATGTTTTAAATATGGACTACGGAAAATTTTGAAAGTTGTGTTGGTAGCCGTGGTCCATATTACAAACCATCACTTGTGTTTTTTTTATGTTGCAGAATGGCATCTAAAGTAAAAGGGAAGGCCAGACAGGCGTGGGATAAAAGTGCAATGGCAGATGCAATTAAAGCTGTACGAGAAAAGACAATGGGCTTTTTAAAAACATCGAAAACATACGGAGTACCCAAAACTACACTTTTACGATTAACAAAAACAGAAAATGAATCACTTTGTGATATAACTAACCTCAAACTTGGCAGAAAATCGACGTTACCTACTGAATTGGAGGATGAGCTATCTAATTAATTTTAGAAATGGAAAAATCAGGATTTGGTCTAACACGCAGGGACATAAGATCTTTGGCTTACCAGTTAGCGAAGAAAAACAACATAGAGCACTCGTTTTCAGAAGCTAAAGAATCTGCAGGCAGAACATGGTTGAGGTTATTCCTCAAGCGCCATCCTAACCTATCATTTCGCCGTCCAACGGGTACATCAATATCAAGAATGAAAGATTTCAACAAAGAAATTGTAAATGCATTTTTTGACTTATTAGAGAGTTGTATGAATGAATTCCAGTATCCCGCGACTAATGTTTATAACGTGGACGAAACTGGTATTTCAGTCGTGCCATCAAAAATGCCGGAGATATTGGCACTTAAGGGCAAAAAACAAATTGGAACTGCAACTTCAGCAGAACGTGGATCAACAATTACTTGTGTCATATGTATGAGTGCAGGTGGCACATTTATCCCACCAATGTTGATATTTCCAAGAAAACGGGATAATCCATTACTGATGAAAAGTGCTCCACCTTGTTCTATTCATGCCTGTCATCCATCAGGATGGATACAATTAGAACTATTTACTCAGTGGTTCGAGCACTTTTTACAGCACGTGAAACCAACTGCTACATCGCCGGTTCTCCTTGTTTTAGATGGCCATGCTGGTCACACTCGTAACATCAAGGTGGTGGATTTAGCAAGAAAAAATCACGTTAGCTTATTGTCGCTGCCCCCACATTCTAGTCATAAAAT
Organism: Melolontha melolontha; assembly: GCA_935421215.2. Classification (NCBI taxonomy): domain Eukaryota; kingdom Metazoa; phylum Arthropoda; class Insecta; order Coleoptera; family Scarabaeidae; genus Melolontha; species Melolontha melolontha. Next base: position 41,023,583 of record OW285243.1, read on the forward strand.
ACAGCCGCTTGATAAAACATTTATGGGTCCATTAAAAAAGTACTTGACAGAAGAAATTCGTAAGCGGGTACGAATGCAACCACAAGCAGTGACACATTATGACATAGCTGAATTATTTGGTCAAGCCTACATAAGGGCTCAGCGTGCAGAGCTGGCTATAAATGGTTTTCGTGCGACTGGAATATATCCAATTAACAGAAATGTCTTCGAAGATTATGACTTATTGACGACGACTGTCCAGTAGTAGAAGAATCTGTTAATGATCCACCACGTGATAGGATAATACCAGTTATTGAAAATGGTGATAACAATTTTCCTGAGGCAGATGGTGTTGAAGCTCTGGAAGCCCACTCCACACCTATTTCTATTCTGACATTTGACGAAAGTCACCTTCCAAATCTACAATCCAAGGAACCGACAACCGCCTTGAATGATTCAGTGGCTGGTTCCTCCACATCAGCTAGAATATATTTGTCACCAAAAGTGTTGCAACCCATACCACGTTTGAAGAAAACTGTCAGTAATAGAGGAAGAAAGGCCACAAAATCAGTGATTTTGACATCTTCACCTTATAAGCGAGATTTAGAAACATAGATAAAAAGGAAGGAGGAATCAGATAAATTAAAGAAAAAGAGACCGTTGAACATTAAAAATAAATCAAAGAAAGCACCAAAGAAAAAAAGCATCATCTGAAAATATAAAGAATCATCTTCTGAAACTTCTAATCAGAGTGACTATTTAGTTGATGATAGCACAGACGAGAGTCCCGACTGATCTCAAAATGAAAACGCCAAATGCTTGTATTGTCATGGGCTTTTTTCTGAAGATGTTCATGGAGAGAAATGGATCCAATGTGCTTCTTGTAGGCGATGGGCTCATGAAGATTGTGCTGGCATAGAAGATGTGGTCGACTTCTATGTTTGCGAATTTTGTACCAATGATTCATCTAAACCCTGATAATAGAGTGGGCAATTTTTTTTTCTATTAATTTAAGCTTAGTTCACCTTGGTCCATATTTGAAACCATGTGGTCCATGTTATGCTCACTTTTAGTAAGATCGTAAAAATGACAGATTATAAGAAATGTAGATTATTTCTAAGATGTTGATGTTTTTTTGTTTTAATTTAAATTCTTTTCAAAACCAAATAATTATCGAATAGTTTAAAATAAATAAGGTTGTTTATACTTTAAAAATCTGAGTTTTATTTTAGGAAATCCTTATGGTGGTCCATATATGGCGCCCTTACTCTAGCATTAAGGTTTCCCTGTAATGCACAGCAATCAAATATATCTGCGACTATCGAGAAAAAATTAGATTATCCGCGTAAACAAGGACTCTGCAATCCAATAAATGTAACAGATGATTAAGGTAAATTTTAAATATGAATAGTCCCAAGTTGGATCCTTGCGGAACTCCTGATGTTACTGCAAAAATGGTAAAACAAACTCCATTATAGTCCAGAGTACTAGTTCGATTCTCAAGGTAAGATGCAATTAAATTAGTAATTAATATAAGTATCATCGTATATTAGATTAACCATAACTGATATTAATTTGTTCTGTTAACGTTTGTGATTTTACTGTTTTACCTCTGATGTTTTTCATTATTTTGTTCATAATTGTCATAAATAATAATGGCCTATAATAACTACGGCAAGCCTTACAAATTAAGGGTAAAATAAATTCAAATTTGAGTTTCCAAAAGGATATTTTATTACTTGGAATTACTTTATTATTTAGAATTTCTCTTTAATATTTTGAATTAAATATACACTTTAAATATGTATGACGCAAAACATTAATATCGTTTATAAAAACCATAAATTAAATCTTAAATATAAAATGGCTTCAGACACTCTTTCTTTTAAACCCGTTCAGTGAGCTTTTTCGATAATGGAGAGGGTTTCAAGGAACAAACATAAATCACAGTCTCGATAAAATATAAGAAAATCCGAAAACGGTTTTCGACAAACGATGGCTCAACTCCAATATATAATCATCTGTGAAATTGTCAAGGTCGATGATATTTTATTACGATAAGCTGCGAGATATGAGTGGAGGCGAGCCTATGAAATATGGCGTTAGATCTTACCCAAACTTTGCGCCCTTTAAGGGCAAAGAACTCGATTTATTAACTGCTAGAAATGGGTACTTTGTGGTTGTTTTTGTAACCTAAAGTACGTTTTTCTTATATATATACGAAAAGCAAACGAAGTGGATGGAAAGAAAATATTACAAGCGCCGCTGAACGTTCTCATAAATATTTTAAATTCCTTCGATATTATGGAAAACGAAATAAATAATTTAAATTTATGTTAAATTTCTAATTATTCATTTAACACTAATTTTCGCAAGTTTTTTACATTAGAAGGGGGATCTGAAATCAAGCTTTACTTAGGAAAATGATGGTTTACCAAGTTTTTTTTTAAAGGATTCTGTGGAAGTGCTTTGTGAGCCCTTGACGGTTATTTTTAATTTAATAATTAAGTCATCCTCGTTTCCTGGCGTGTGACAGATTAGTAAAGTTATTCCGGTTTTCGAGAATGGTGTCACATCTTTAAATTATCGACCTGTTAACATTATTAGCAATTTTACGAATATTTTTGAAAGTTTGTTGTATCAACAAATTATTTTCAATTGTAAATCGGCGTTGGCTTATAAAAACACGGTTTCATTGCAGGCAAATTCACTATTACGAATTTGGCTGAAATAACCCAACACATTAGTGAAGCTTTAGATGCTTGGGTATAACTAGATGTAATTGAAACTTACTTTGCCAAGACATGCTACCTGCCTCGTGCAAGCAACAAAAATCTCGAAAACTGGGGTTTCTAAATTTTACCTAGATCCAATAGCCCCTCCTCGGGCTCACCTTACGCGGGCGGGTTGCTCTTAAAAATCCAGCCGACCAGTACCACGGCTACAACTCAGTGAAGACGATGTGCGATTCTTGACGAAACGTCGCTAACTTTACTGATCTAAATTCAAAAAGGACGCCACCGCGATTTGTAGGCTACTTGTATAAGTAATTGTACGTTACGTGGTGGACGTGTATGTGGTAACGTACCCACGCTGAATCAAAATGCATCCAAGATAGCTAAACATAATGAAAGGAAACGAAAAACACCCAAATAAGAAGTGACAATATTTATTATAAGCATTTACGTTGCGATTAAAAAAATATATCCGAGATAAAAAAATATATTAAGCATCAGAATAGAATATTGGGTGAAGCCCTGTATAAAATAATTATGACTACAGTAAACAAATGCACAGAATAGTAAGTTGTAGTTTAAAAGTTGATTAATGTACAGTTCAAAATTTTTGACCGTGCCTATATATTACCAGATGGTATAGTAACAAAACAAGAAAATAAGATAACTACATTGGCGAGATCTCAGGAACGTTACAAAAATATAACAAACTTATGCACAATATCACTTACTTCTTCAGACACAAAATAAATTTCAAGTAAACGGTATATTAAATAATAATAATAATTAAATGTTTCAAATGAATTTAACAAGTATTACAGATGAAATTGACTAATTAATACTGTGTCATAAATTACTAAATGTGAACGAAATACAAAAACAAAATATTAGATAAATATCCAGCTATTTCAAAATGTTGTGATTATAACCAAAATTCTTTTAGCGCGTGTATCGGTGATATCTCAGCGTTAGCGACGGCATCTCTTCTTCTACCTCGGCGCCTCACTTCTCCACGCTACCATCCGGCAACTACAGCCATTAAAACGAACGGCGGCTTACAAAAGTAATTAGTAAATAAAAAGCCGGTAACAGGGACCCTACGATATTATTTTCTTTTATAAATTACAAAACGACATTTGCAAACAATCTTAGAAAATAAATCTTAGAACACATGTAAGTGGCACTCACACATACACATTTGCACTGGTCGGAATACTCAACTTAAGTGGCCCAAGCTAGACGCGATCGCATAGAAGGGTCAGAGATGGGAAGAAGCTGTTATATTACGACGTTTGATCACACGTTTACATACTTAAGCACCTTTCGTGTGTTCGGCGCTGTTCAATCGGAAGAAGAAAAAGCAAGTACAGCACGGGGCAAAACACACAATAATTATATAAAAATGAGATTTTTAAACGAAACGCGCATTTGATTCTGTTAGCCATTCCTTACTATTAACCATGTTGGAGGCTTTTGGTTTTTCGTATCTTCTTATTTGTGTCACAGATCTAGTTACGTCTACTACAATAATTTTCAATCCAGGCAGTATACTTAATCGCCAGGCGTTCACCAAGGATCTACTCTAAGACCCTTATTGTTTAATATTTTTAAGATCCCATTATGCTCTTAAAATCATTTCGAGGATTTCGTCGTTGAACAATTATAGGAACTGAGCTCTGAACTATATTCCCATTCCCACAATCAATAAAGTTAGGGATCTAGGTGTTTTATTTGATTCTGCATTACAATTTAATAATCATATTCACAATATGTGTACCGCAGCTTAATAGCTGCGTTTCAAAGGTTTAATAACCTTTGGGATTCATTATAAGATCTTGTAGGCAGTTTTGTAACCCGTTAACATTAAAATCTCTATATTATGCCTATTTCAGAAGAAGATTGGAATATGGCTCTCTTATTTGGTGTTCTTATTATTTGCGACTCACGCATTTGCGACTGGCTGTGGAGAGTGTTCAAAGACGTTTTTTTACGTATCTGTCATCAAGCGTGATTGATCATATCCGAAAAGGGGCACTGAATATACATCTCTTCTGGAACACCATTGTTTGAATTCCCATAGTCATAGAAGTGAATATCTGAGTTCCAAATTTCTCCTTAATTTACTAAAAGGAAGGATTTGTTGTCCGTCTCTTCTGTCACAGTTGATTTTTTTGGTGCCAGAACATTTAACTCGATCATCAGACACTTTCACGGTTCCTATCGCCAGATCCAATGTGTCGTTTAAAGCCGCTTTGCTGCATATAGTACACAACCTTCATAAATACTACCTTGATCCCTTCTTTCTTTGAATTGAGGCTTCATAAACATATAAAATTGTAATTTGTTTTCTGTTTTGTAATCGAATTGTATTTTCTATTTTTGTTATTTGCGATTATTTTTAATAGTACCTACATTATATGTAATTATATTATGATATTATGTATATATTTATTTAAGTTATGTTTTGTCCTGTAATTGGAATTTTTCTGTTAAACATTAAAGAATAAATATGTCTTATTATTACTAATATTAGAAACTATTTTTTTTCAAAGCATTCAACACAAATACTGTTGGCAGTTATATAAAATTAAAGATATCGACTGATATCTGGTCTTAAGCTGACGTCCTACTTTTTCCAATTTTGTCTTTCCTGCACTTGTAATATCCAGTTGTTCCCAACATATCGTTAGGTCACTTCGTCTGACAACCGCCTCTGTTACCGTGGTTATCTTATGGCCTCTACTTTATTACTCGACATGTTCAGCGGTTAGGCATCTACACATATGTTTCAGTTCCACTATTAATAACATATTGCCTGGACAGTAGTTGTGACACGTGGCTTACATATTATTATATTTTGGGAATATTCAATACAGGGTAATTGAAAATATGTATCAATTCCTAATATTTTATGTACTATATTTCTCCAAAACCCACGAGAGTTTTATTAGTGATATCAAGCGATCAACAAAATTTGTATCCTAGGAAGACTGAGACAGACTAATAAGTCACATCTGAGATTAGAGAATTGACGAAGTGTCATTTGTAAATAATCATTAGTCAAATTTACAAATTGGAAGATATCTTTGCAATTTATTAACTATTTAGTAACGGCTTTTGTATTTAACGAACAACAGAAACAGCACATGGTTGAAGTTTATTTTAGGAATGGTAGTAAAATTAATGGTAAATGGGTTTATTCTATCAGTGGTACATATCAGGATTTTTTAGAAGAATTTCCAGATATTTCTATCTCATATGATGTTTCCCACATGCATTCGCCGTTCTGTGCAATTATTCAGGAAAACACGAAACGTGATCCCAAAAAGGGCAGTGGTAGGCCAACAGTTAGAAATGAGAAAAATGTTGAAGCGGCAACGCAATTAGTAGAAGAAACTCCTCAGCTTTCTGTGCGACATTTACACCAAAAATTAGATATTTCTTACAGCTCTTGCAGAGGTATCCTTAAGCATAATCTGCATTTACACCCCTACCGCTTGCAAGCGACTAACGAAATACTTGTGGACAGACCGAAACGACAGGAATTTTGTCAAGGATTTTTTGACCATTTTATTGTTAGTGATACAGGCATTGAAAAGGTTATGTTTACTGATGAATCCTGGTTTCGTCTCTCTGGCTACGTAAATTCTCAAAATATGAGGAGGTTGAGCTTAAATATTCCGCACTTTTTTGTGGATACACCACTGCATCCACAGAAAATTGGAGTTTGGGTTGCTGTTTGTCAGAGAAAGTTTATTGGACCTATATTTTTTGAAGGTATGTCGATTAAAAATACAAAATTTTAAACAGTAGACAAAAATGTTTACACTTTTTAGGAATATTAAACGTTGCGCATACATAATAATAACTAGAGAACGGACATTCTTACCACATGACTAAGTTCTCCGAATACAATAGCCGTTGTCCATTGTTAACGCTGGCGAAATCAGGTGGCCGAGAAAGTCAAACACAAATACTTCATTGTATTACGCCGGGATGTACTCAGCGATGTTTATAAACATTTCCAATTGCCGATTGCGTTTAATGGAATATATCCTCCGAATTCAATAGGTGTGTTGTCCATTGTAATCGCTGCCGACCAGATGGCCAGATGGTCTAACAAATACTTCATTGAATTACGCTGAGTCATGTGGTAAGAATGTCCGTTCTCTAATAATAACTCATGTCTTGCGTTTCGCTGTTTTTTTTTTTGTTGTCTATCTATTTTAGAATACTAAGGCATGATTTATTATTATTCAATTGTAATGTATCTTCGAATAATTTTATCCATAGCAACTAAAATGTATGACATTAATATACTGTCATTTATATTTTATATTTCTTGATAAAGGCATCATTTGACGAAACATGTAGGGTTGTTTTAAATATATATATTTTGAAGTAAAATCAGACCTTAAATCGCCAACAAATTGAATTTACCATAACATACAAAGGTTACGAAATAATTATCTATATATATATATATATATATATATATGAAAAATTTGTGAAAAACTTATCTGCGCGGAATGTGCAAATATCGATATTTCACTGTTTTTACAGATCATCAGTGCACAAGAATGCGAGAAATGCAAGAATTAACTAGGACGCATTTAATGAGGACGTGTTTCGTCAAACAAGTAATACATTGAATATGTAGAACTGGATGTTCTACTTTAGTTATTACAGCATCCACAAACTCGAGCTTAATTGAATATCTGGTACGACAATTTTACGAGTTTTTTCGTCTTTAATTTCATCTTTAATTTAATTTTTTCTACTAGCTTCTTTCCAGAAATTTAGAGAATTTTAAGCATTCTGCCTCTGCATGAAATTGACGATCGTAGTGACATCTGTAATAACAGACCAGTTATCATTTTAGCGATTTTGCTAAAGTGTTCGAATCTTTAATGTATCGATAAATATTATCTGAAGTACATTATTAACTTAGCAAAAGTACATAATTTATTAGCAAAGCTATCGATGATGGTTTTCAAGTTGACGTATTATGCTAGAGCGCATCGATATATCAGGTCTGCAACTCTATAAGATAAAAATAAGAGAAGCCAAATAATGAAACCAGTTTCTCAAAATAAAGTAAATTTATTATACTGCCAACGCATTTAATTATTTGTCCAAATAATCACCATTTAGTGCAACACATTTCTCCAATTCCCGAATCCATTTCTTCATTCCGTCCATGAAAAAACTTTCTTGTTTACTGTTGATCCAATTGCGAATAGCAGTCCGAACCTAGGTGCCTGATGGAAAATGTTAACCTTTTAATACCTCTTTCAACTTTGGGAACAAACAAAAATTTGAAGATACCAGATCTGGACTGTATGAAAAGTGCGAAAAACCTAGAATTTCAGGCTCATCATTTGTCTTCATAGTTTTGTTGCCGCAATTTGGTCTGGCGTTGTCGTGGCGCAAGAGAAAATTCGTTTATGCGGCCTTAGTTTACGAATACAATTCTTTAGTAATCGTAAAGTTTTGCAATATCTTATTTTAATTAACAGCCCAAAAAATGGTGAACATGACTTTCTACGATGTAGAACTGTTTTTCAGTTTGGTACCCGTGGATAATCAGAACGAATGTATTACATCGACTACCGTTTCAACAGATTCGCCCCGGTAGTGATGTTCATTAGAAAATTATCTCCTTCACTTCTATATTGTTCCAGAAGTTCTTGGCAAATGTATTTTCTTTGTTCTTCCATGAGATACGTTAGTTGTCACGGTACCCATCTGACGTAATTTTTTTATGTAATTTAGCGTTTGAACAATGTACTGGAGCTTTTCTTGACTAATGCCTAATTGCCGACGAATTTGTTTGTACATAATTCGGCAATTTCCTTGAATAAGTGCGTTTATACGTCACTGATGCAAGTCGACTTATTGATTTTCATCAAACACCTTTATTTCGTCTCTATGGCAGAGTTTTATACGCCCAACTCACTAGTAAATTTTCTTCACATCCATAAAATCGTTTCCACAAACATCTGAAAACTGTTTGCGAATGGTTGTTAGTGTGAGAACGCAACTTTCCAGGGTTAAAAATCTATCGCAAATCGTCGGTTGGTACGCATCTCAGAAGTCGACCTCAATAACAAATGACGTATTTCTATTTCCTCTACAGAATGGCGTTTTTGGAGGCCTTATATATCAATTGACCGCCGTATACAGATTTAAACAAAATCTTTGGATTCCATCGATCACTCAAGTCTACTAGCTAAATTGGATGTCTTTCCTTTCCTTTCCTTTCTTCGTTCCTGAATCTCAGCTATTCTTATTTACGTTCTCGCTAATGTTATATGTGTTTTAATGGTTTCAACTGTCGTAGTTTTTATTCAGTATTCGGTGAACCCCAAGGCTATAATTTGGAACCCTTACTTTTCGAAACGAACGTAGTAAATTTCAATAAAATTATAAATTAAAATCAAAGTGAAATTTTATTTCATCAATTATATATTATTTTCTTTGACTCTTTGCTTTTCTTTTTTAATCACTTGTCTTAACATTGCTTTTAATTTTTTGTATATATTTTCAATTAATTTGTTTTTGTTATTTAATTATTGTCCTGTAAATGGGTTCCTGTTGGATAATGATTATTATTATTATAAATTATAAATCGTAAAAGATCGAATGTTAAATATAAGTATTATTAACTAAATTTAATAACTGTAAATTCGTTGTTCTGTATAAGTAAATATATGTTAAGAGCGTACTAGTTATGGCGCTTTTAAAGAAACATCAGTATTCGCCTGGTAATGGTATACTACTTGAATATTGGAACACTTGCTGCATAAGTCACTACCACATTTACAGTCTCCTGGGTTTAAATTAGCAAGTTTCCTTGCTATGCGCCGTCAACCAGCGTGATGTATACGAATGGGTCAACGTGATGTCGCCATTAGTTCCAATTAGGATGGCAAGGTGGCGCCCCGGTGTCTTAAGCATTAACCACAACTAAAACTTATCCCTGAAATAAAACGACCACCAGAGTTATCCTGCCATTCCCTGTATTCATATATATATGGACCCATTTACGCAAAATATAAACATGGCATGCGAACATTTATTACGAAAGTAGTTTAAACTAACAACCATAAAAGATAAAGTGGCTTAAACACATTAACTTGACGAACACTCGTTTTTTAAGCACGTCTTAACAAATTAAAATATCATTTCAAATATTAGTTATTTTATAAATTTATTGCAGTACGTATGCTGCAATTGAAAATTTTGGGATAATTAAAACTAGAATATACTGTCAATATGACATACCTTAGACATACATACATTTTTAAAGAATTTGAAAGAATCTCAATAAAATGATACTCTCAATTTAATAAAAATAATCATAATAATATAAATTTTATTATCTAACAGGAGCCCATTTATAGGATAATAATGACATAATTATAAGTACGGTTTTTTCTACATAATGCTCCTCGAAGAATTTATATTTAATAACAATAAAAATAATAATAATTAAATGCCCAACAGGTGGTCCTCAATTACAATACATACATGTAATAATTGCAATACTAGAATGAAAACCAAATCAACGTTATAATTACTATAAGAAATAAATAAAAGATTAACAAATTAGCCAAACAAAAACCAAATGAGCTAATCAGATTAATATAAGAAATTAACTGGTCTATAATATTCCAAATAATAATGGACTGTTGGGAAACATAGGGTTTTAAATAAACGTTTATGATTGGTTAAAATACAAGGCATATTACGCGGGAAAAATTCAGATTTTTAACTTTTTGCAAAATTTTGCTGTCAGTGCAGGATTGTTCTATGATGTCAGTACTTCCGATTAGCGTATTTTATTAGTGGCTTATACAGGGTGTAAATAAAATATTCCAACATACGCTAATTTATAATAGATACGTAACACAGTAATTTGAAACTGCAATTTGATTATATATGTTGCCGATCCAACAAACAAATAGGCATTTATTTGTTCAAGTTCACCAAAAAATCTCCTTCACATTTCAGGTAATAGGTACGTCTTTGCGTGAAAGTTTTATGACATGTATTAATTCTAAATGTTCTAATGCATCAGCTGTTGTCTTGTTATTTATAAGTGGGTCAATGGCCTGACCTTTGTATATCCTGAAAAAAATACAATATCCAGTTTCTTTCAAATTTTAAATGATATAAGAGTTTGTGGTAATATGGAATTTTTAATTTAGTTATCTTAATAATAAATTCACGAGAAATAATAAATTACATTTGAAATTTTAATTAAATGTTCATATTTTTTGTTCTGATTGCGTCATTTTTTAATGACAATTTTTTTACCCTTTAAAGGGCAATTCGGAAATCGTCCATTATAAATACGTCTAGTAGCTCTAACATTTCCACCTGCTTCACCGTATAGTAAGACGATGTCTGTTAATTCGTGATTTGAATAAGCCATACTTCACGAAGTTGATAACAGGTTAACTTCTGACTTACAGTAGGCATCATTACGCTTCATTAGGGGTAGCGCTGCAGTTATAAAGGAATACTAAATTTGCCAGAGCCGGCTCGAGCCACGCGCGTTTATTAATTTTCTTTTTCTTTGATCTTGTTCGAGATAAAGTTTTCGTACCTTAGAATTTTATATTTAATATTATTACAGCTATTACATATTCAAGTATGCAGGGCATATTTCGTTTGCAACCTGTATATATAAGATATGACAGAAAACATATGTTTTGCTTGTTTGAAATGAAAAAATCTATCCTGTGTAAGTTACACTAAAATTGCAGTACAATTTGGTCCATTCTTATTTGGAGTAAGATATAGGTATTGAAAAAAATGTCTTCCAAAAATTTATTAGTAGTAACTCGTAACGACAGGGGAATGCTGTAGTACAGTCAACACATTGGTCCTCATGAGCAGTGTAGTTGAATCGTGAATTAAACCTCGGCACAGAAATTCTTGACAGAAGGAACGGGCAATCGATTTTATTATTTAAAAGTTTCGGCAAGAAAGTAGCACACTGGCAATCCCTTCTGTCTGAGAGCCAAGGCATATTGTGTCGCTTCAGCATATCTCTCTGACTTGTATAGATGACTCCAATCGGTGGATAAACTCCATCAATTTTGAAGGAGAAAACTTTTTAAAATCGCTGCTGTATTCTATCTAAGAGTAATCAATGGAAGACGCAGAAGTGATGTTACGAGTTTTAAGCGATATTTGAACACTATATCGAATTCTGAATCACGTGAGTCAATGGGAATTTTCAGAAAATGTTCGTTTTTGGAGTGCAACGTGTAAATGTGGAACATTGACGGAAAGGAATGCGCCAACGCCAGAAAGGAAGTCCCAACAGTCAATCCGACCACTGATTAATCTATGTAAGAAACTCGTGCTCTGTAGATCAGGCAATGACTGAACACCATGTTGCTGCAGCAAAAAGAATAATCTATTCCACGACCCCAATAAATGCCAGATGTTTTGAAACTCAGGTATTTTAGAAACCGACCTGAAGTCTCTCTACATCAACATTCTGAGTATCGTAAATGGGATACCAAATATCGGATCCGTATTCAAGCTTACTCACAACAAATACAAAATATAACCGTTGATTGACGAAGTAGATACTTGTTGAAACTTCATTATAACGAAAAGAAATAAGTAGTAAAATTTAGCTTCAAATTTCTTTCAATGTAAAGCCACTACAATATCGGTTCACCATTAAATGGCTTCATCAGGTGCATGAAAACCAGTGTATGAGGAACAGCTTTCATCCACCTGATGAAGCCATTGTATGGTGAAACAATATTGCAGTGGTTTTATTTTAAAATGTTTGAAACTAGAAATTTAGCACTTTATTAGTTGCGTATATAGGGTGTAAATATTGCGGCTTAGGCTAATGTATAATAGATACGTAGAACAGGAATTCAAAACTACAAAAAATTTTATTCTATCCAAACTTCAACTTTTGCGGAAATTTAGGTAAGAAATTATATGTTTATATGTTGTCGATCCAACAAACAAATAGACATTTATTTTTTTAATTTTTTAATGTAAAACCACTACAATATCGGTTCACCATTAAATGGCTTCATCAGGTGGATGAAAACCAGTGGATGAGGAACAGTTTTTCATCCACCTGATGAAGCCATTGTATGGTGAAACAATATTGCAGTGGTTTTACTTTAAAATGTCTGAAACTAGAAATTTAGTACTTTATCAGTTGCGTATATAGGGTGTAAATATTCCGACGTACGCTAATATATAATAGATACGTAGGACAGGAATTCAAAACTACAAAAAATTTTATTTGATCCAAATTTTAACTTTTGCGAATATTTAGGTAAGAAATTATATGTTTATATGTTGTCGATCCAACAAACAAATAGACATTTATTTGTTCAAGTTCACCAAAAATCCCCTTCACATTTCGGGTAATAATAGGTACGTCCTTGTGTGAAAGTTTTATGACATGTATTCATTCATATTTTTTTAAATTTCTTTTCGTTACAAAAAATAACGTTTTGAGGAGATCGACGTTATTTGAAAATTTGGTAGGATAAAACCACAGAATAACAGAAAGGACAAATAATTTATTTTGTTGATTTAGATTTTTGTGCGCCGAATCCAGTCAGCCATTTTGAAATTATGTCAAACAATGCTTGGAATGTTGTTTACATGGTTTATTTAAACGCTAAAGTTTTTTAACAGAAATTTAACTTCACGAAAGGGTAAAAGTGTTAAATTAAATATATAAAGACATTTATTAATACTGAAATAATACAAATTTTCTATAATCAAATAAGTATTTTTATTCCAGGCTCGACAAGTATGTATATATACAGTCATAAAGTTTGGAACCAAGCTTATAACCGCATTATTTTACATTTTTAGGAAAAACGCTCGGACAGGTAAATTTTCTTTTTTAAAACGCCATCTTTTGATATACAATTTTTTTCTATGACGTCATTGGTTTTCGAGTGATGACGTTATCAACACTTTCTTTAAATGGCAACCATATTATTTTCTTCTCGTTTTTGGTAGATCTTTATATCCACCAAATAGTGATATAAAACAATTGGTATGTTACATCACAATTTTTTTGAAAAAATGATATAAATTTAGAAAAAAATACGAAAATTTTATTTTTGTACAAAATTAAAATTAAATTAAAAAAAATACATCTGAACTTAAATTTATTGTAACAGTTAACGTAAATTTTCAAAATGGACCCCACCAACCAACTGACACTGTCCCAGCCGAGTGTAAACACTTCGTATACTCGCCTCAATTATGTCTGGGGATATTTGTGAAGTTCTACGCGAATTCGTTCTTTTAAATCTTCTAAATTGTTCGGTTTGTTAAAATACACTTTCGATTTCAAATAACCCCACAAAAAAAGTCTAACGGAGTCAGGTCAGGAGAACGAGGTGGCCATTCTATGGCGCCTCTCCGTCCTATCCATTTATTGGGAAATATTTCGTCAAGATAGTGGCGAACCTCTACACCATAATGGGGAGGCGCCCCATCTTGTTGAAACCAAATATTTGGATGGGGTACATCACCATCCTCGTGATTTGGGAAAATAACAGCGAGCGCTGGAACCAGTTCAAATCTTAAAAATTCTAAATATTGCACAGCAGTCAAATTTCCTTCAAAAAAATATGGTCCTAAAATGCGTCGTCCAATCATTCCAACCCATACATTAACTTTTCCTCTGCGCTGAGTATGACACGCTTGAGTCCAATGCGGATTGTTCTGCGACCAATATCTGCAATTATGGCGGTGAACAGATCCATTTAGGCAGAACGTAGCTTCATCTGAGAAGACGATGTTTTCCAAGAAATTTGGATTTTGGTCACAACTTAACATTACGTCTTCACAAAACTGCAGTCGACGATCTTCGTCATCCTCATGTAATTCCTATACAAGTTGAACTTTGTAAGGACGATAGTGTTCTTTTTTAAGTAAGTTGACGACAAATGAGTGAGCCACCTGGTTGGGTAACGCAAGTTGTCTGGTGGAAACATGATGCCTTTCTTCTGCTTCTAGAAGCACATTTAATTTCACATCTTCTCCTACTTGAGGTCTACCTTGCCGTGGTCGATCTTTCACGGATCCAGTTTCGGTAAACTTTTCAACTAGTTTTGTCACCGTAGACCTGGTAATTGGAGGTCTATGAGGGTGTTCATGGTTAAACAAATCGCATGCTTCTGCATGCGTTCCAATGTTGTCTGTCCCCATACCCAACCATAATTAAAATTTCGATTCCTTCTCGCTCAGATAAATTTGCCATTTTTTATATTAGCGAAAATGAACAATTTTTACGTAATATCTCAAAAATTTAACGTCAAAAATAGAAGTAAATAATTCAACAATGTTGTCGCCATAGAAACATTTTCAAACTAAAATTTTTGTACATAAATTGTATAAAAAGAAGCAAGAATGTCATAAAGAAATATCTTGCAAAAAAGTGCGTGTTTTTGTTTTTGAAATTTTTTTGCATAGTAACATGAGTACATGTGCTTTTGACGATCCGGTTTGTTCAAGAAGAATAATTAAGTCCTCACACAAGACAGAAGTGTGAAAAAAACTTACTTACATATTTCAGTAAATTTTATAAGCTTAATTAGTTTTTGAAATCTTCAATTTTTGGGCGATAATTTTAATTAAGAAATGGTCTGCCACATCATGTCAATTTTTTAAATAAATTAAACTTCTTTGGCCCTTTTTTTGTGAAACTATTTAATGTTAAATAAGATTTTTTAATAAGTAATTGGCTGATTGGGAAGACGAATTTCTTTTGACCTGGAGCGAATAACGCAGATTACTATTGATCGCTAAGCATTTACACTCGGCTGGGACAGTGTCAGTTTGTTGGTGGGGTCCATTTTGAAAATTTACGTTAACTGTTACAATAAATTTAAGTTCAGATTTTTTTATTTAATTTTAATTTTGTACAAAAATAAAATTTTCGTATTTTTTTCTAAATTTATATCATTTTTTCCAAAAAATTGTGATGCAACATACCAATTGTTTTACATCACTATTTGGTGGATATAAAGATCTACCAAAAACGAGAAAAAAATAATATGGTTGCCATTTAAAGAAAGTGTTGATAACATCATCACTCGAAAACCAATGACGTCATAGAAAAAAATTGTATATCAAAAGATGGCGTTTTAAAAAAGAAAATTTACCTGTCCGAGCGTTTTTCCAAAAAATGTAAAATAATGCGGTTATAAGCTTGGTTCCAAACTTTATGACCACATTGTATATATGTCAGCTTTTCATTAGTAGTTTAAAATAACATGAATTATTTAATTGTAACTTCTCTGATATTTACTTCAGTCGTGACACCAATTTTTTTTATAATATGTAAGTGGATAAGCTATTTGTGTTTTATTTTCTTATGGAGGTTAATTTTGCACTTTCACGGTCATTTGAGCTGTGACGTCATAATTGAGTAACGCGACTAACTTCACGTTGATTATTACTTACCTTCTTACCGAAGCCAATAAGTAAGGTCATTAGTAATATAGCAAACATCACATCATGTAAGGGGAAGCTGTTTTAAAGCTGTTAGAAGCTGTTTTAAAGTTTAAATAGTTTCAAGATCATGAAAAATGAAACCTATTATTCTGTGATGATACCTACGATCACGTTTTACTACTTTTTATTACGTTTTACTCGCTGAAAGGCACATTATTTGCACGTACAGATTGAAGATTAAGATCGAATGTATATATTCCAAGATCCCTCACAGGAGCAACTCTAGATAGCATGAGGCCGTTCATAGAATAGGAGAAAAAATAGGTGTTAATTGCCTAGTAAATGACATGGCAAAGCATTTATTTATATCCAAGTGATTGGCACTAACAGAAGATCTTAATATCGTCAGCATAACCCAAGGCATTATAAAGCAGTCTTGCACGTAAATCATTTATAAATAGTAAGAATAATAAAGGCCCTAGATTGGAGCCTTGGGGACCCCAGAAGTAAATATAAAAGCATAAGTTAAGAAACAATATAAAAAACGTTAGTTCTATTGCTTAAGTATGACATGATAAGTCTAAGAAAATAAGGAGAGGAACCAGAAAAAGAGAGTTTATTCACAAGTATTAATTGATCGATAGTATCAAATGCGCGGAACTAGACAAAATAAATGCAATCAACATGGCTCTGACAATCAATAGTATCACTAGTATATTTTTGTGAAAGTTACCAGGTTAGATACAGTAAATCTTTCGGAGAAGAAGTCATGTTGTCACAGAGCAACATAATAGCGGATATTAGAGAATATGCGATTGTTCATATATTTTAGCAAAATTGGGAAGAATAATAGTTTGATATATTGGCCTTGTTGCCTTTTTTAAAAGTAGGAACTATTTCTTTTGAAAATGAACATCAAGAATATTTCGAGCATCCTTCACAAGAAAGCTAGGTAATAAGTCTGATGCGCATTTATTCGGAAAAGAGAACATAATTTCTTTCAACTCTAGATATTGGAGGTACCCAAAAAGTGGAGCTCTCCATAATAGGGATATTAAATGTATTTGCAAGGGTAGTGTACACGTTAGAGAAAGATTGAGCAAGGGAATTATCAATATCTTTAGGATCATCCATCTTATTAAGTTCGTTATGCATAACTCCAGAAATGCGAGTAGTTTCTTGCCGTGATTGCAAATAAGACCATATACAACGAGGATCAGATTTAATGAATTGCTCGACATTCTTTATTTATTTTTTATAAGATCGAATATTAAATTCTTAGCCAGCGCAGGAACTCTTTTAAATACATTATAATGAGTAATGCTGTGAAAACATTTCCATTTTCCATAATGCTTTTCTACAGTCATCGCACTCAAAAATTTAATTTATCCCAATATAAATATTTACTAATATTAAATGTATTAATAAAACGGTAAATATTTTTATCTAAATTAAATTCTATTTATCTTCCATAAACAATTATAAAAAAGAAGACCTGAAAACTAGGTCTTCTTTTTTAGAATTTTAATTAAATATTTTCCACTAACGACAATCAATATGTAAAAATTTTCTCTCATGGATTAAGGAAATTATAAATTACATTTCGCGCTACGATCTCATTTAGTATTATAATGATAATTAGAAAGTTCAAAAACCGTTAAGTTTTCACGACTAGCGCTTACAAGAGGAGCAATTTCTCGAGATATTCCACTATTAAAATTAATTACACAGAAATACTACTTGCTTCCTCCGCTTACTGAAAAAGTTTTCTTCACTCCATAAAATCAGTACATTGTGTCTGCAACGTTTAGATAGGAATTGAAAGTGTTCCTCTTGAGACTAAATATTTTCTTTATCCCTGCGGACACTCCCGGCATCTATTGCTTTTCCAATTCTGTGACGCCAAACGTACACAATTTGATCATACTATAAGTGCAGCATTCGCGTCCTTTCAGGCCACTAGACACCCAGATAAGGCTCTAAATAATGGAAAATCGAAACGATTATATTAAAGAATATATATGATGCGTTTTCGAAACAAATTCATTTCTTACAATATAAAAAATAAAGTTTAAAATTGTTAAATGTACGTGGGGGATTGATATATAAGGTCTCCAACTCTATAACATAAGAATAAGAAAAAACAAAATAGTGAAATCAATCTCAAAATGAATTTATCGCTTTTCACATAATCACCATTTAGTGCAACACATTTCTCCAAACGCTGACCATGAAAAACTTTATTATTTACTGTTGATACAATTGTTAACAGCAGCAACAAGAACACAGTCTCTGAGGAAAGATATTGACCTTTCAATACATCCTGTAACTTTTGAAATAACCAGAAGGTGCCAAATCAAGACCGTACGGAGGGCTGGGATGCAACCACGAATTCCAGAATGTCAATATCTTTCTTCAGTTGCTGCAATGTTGTCTGGCGTTGTCGTCGTGTAAGAAAAAATCGTTCTTTCCAGCTCTACTCTACGGATATATTCTTTGGTGATCGTAAAATTTCCAGTATTTTATTGAATTAATCCCTCATCCCTTAAGCAGATATTTGACATGACTGACTCCATTCGCATCTTAGAAAATGGCGAGCATGACTTTCTGCGCTGATGGAACTCTTTTGAATTATCGTTGACTGCCATTTGTTTTCGGAGTCATAATGATGAATCCAAGATTCGTCACCGGTGGTGATAATACTGGTTCGTAAATTCTTAAATGTTTTTTCTTTGGTCTTTAATGACGTTCGTTAATTGTCGCGAAACCCGCATGGCGCAAATATTTCTGTAATGTAACTGATGCCTAACTGCCGGGCAATTTGCTTTTGCGTACTCCGGCGATTTCCATGGATCAGTGCATTCACCTGTGTTTCATCCTTTTCATGCGTCCCTGATACTTGTCGACTTGATTGCCTTTCGTCAAACACCATTTCACTATGTGATAGACTTTTGCACGTCGATCCCACTGGCGAATTATTCACATCCATACAATCGTTGCCATAAACAGCTTTCAGACGCCTGTAAATTTCGATGAAAGCACAACCTGTCAGTGTTAAAAATTATATCATGGATCATTTCTTCACTATATATTGATATTTAATTTCGACCTTCGAACAAACCCCCCTACATTTCCTTCTAATTGCAACCCCAGGAATAATTTTAGAAAAGCAAATTTTTATAAACTTTATTCAGACATTTTACTTGTGAATTGGTCTTTTCTAAATGATTGTGTTAATGTTGACCCAGCTGTTGAGAAATTTTACAATGTGCTCTATACTGTTATGGATTAAACTATTTCTAAGTTTCAATCCGAAAAATCGGCCAGGTTCTCTCCGTGCTTTTCTAAACCTATCAAAGATAAAATTAAAATTAAGCTATCATCGGAGATCAAGTCAATACTTCAAAGAAAATTTTTATCGTGTCAGAAGAGAACTGAACTTTTAAATTTCTATGGCGTATAAGAATTACCTTTAGAATGTGTAAGGTTCCATATGTTCTGATCCTAAAACTTTCTGTCAATTTATTCAATCCAAACGATGTGCCTCAAGAATTCCTAGTAAAGTATACTTTAACAATACGCATTATGATAAACCACAAGATATACGCATAGTGAACGCATTTTCTGCGGCTTTCTCATCAGCAATTCTGCCGCCATAATTTGTGACATTATTGCCTGATATTCTCTTTAACATTCCTCCAACTGCCATTGTTGATGTTGCCATTGATGACGTCGCTGTATGCGCTGGAAAGTTGAAGAATTCGACTATTGCTGGCCCCGATAATATCCCAGGCTTCCTAGTTAGTGATTGTGCTTGCATCTTTTCTGCGCCTTTATCGAAAATTATTACCTGGTTTTGCGTACTTGTAAGTTTCCAAGTGTATGGAAGATCGCTAAAATTTGTCCAGTCTTTAAAAAAGGAGATGCTGCCAACGTCCTGAATTACAGACCTATAGTCATTCTAAGTAAGTTTTTTAAAGTTCTTGAACATCTGCTTCACAATATTAAAGTGAAGAGCATTAGAGTATATATCTCGCCGTCTCAACATGGATTTATGATTGGTCGTTCTACTACAAAAAATCTTGCTATTATTAGACAGGTGATCGCTGAAGAGCTCGATGGGGGCAGTCGACTTGATGTAATATATACTAATTTTACACGAGCTTCTGATACCATTGACCATGTGATATTGCTGCAGAAATTAAATGCATTTGGTCCGTCTATTGCTTTTATTAAGTTACATCATAGTTATCTTCAGGATAGGCACAATTACGTGTACTACAATGGCTTTACATCAGAACCTTACATTTCCACCTCTGGTGTGCCTCTTGTGTGCTGGCTCTAACTTGAAACCACTGCTTTATATTATGTTAATCAATGACCTGCTAACTTCCATACCTTGTGCAGTTTTGGCCTATGCAGTTTACATTAAGATTTATCGTACCATATTAAATGAACTAGACATTTCTTTTCTGCAGAACGCACTGAACGTAGTAGTTGAATGGTGCATGAAAAACAAGTTCAATCTTAATATTAGCAAATGCAGTTCTGTATCCTACACGAGGAAACATAATGCCTTGACGGCTACGTATTTCATCCATGGTGATCCTGTTTCGCGTTCAATAGTGTTTTGGATTTGGGTATCATGTTTGATAACCAACTGAATTTTTCGCAGCATCTGATTAACGTTACTTCATCAGCTGTTAAGTCACTTCGCTTTATTATACGTGTCACTAGGGATTTTGATGATCCCAGAACATTAAAAACCTTATATTACGCATATGTGCGCTCTAAGCTTGAATGTGGATCGGTTGTGTTGTATCCTTATTATACAGAAGAAAGTACAGAGAAGATTTTTAAAGTTTATGTTTTTCAAATTGGATGGAGCTTTTCGCGAACGTAATATTGATCACAATCTTCTCTTGCACCGACACAACATGGAATCGTTGAATGCGCGTAAAGAGCAAATGAGTGCTTCATTTTTTAGGAAAATTATCAGCGACGAAATTGATTCGCCCTGTTTGCTTTCTCGAGTTAATTTTCATGTGCCGCGTCTTTCGTCAAGAAACGTTCCCACATTAACTGTGCCTAGTGCTAGAACTAATATCATGATGAAAGCGTCCCATGCGCATACTTTAGTGAATGCCGATAAACTATATGATGACATATTCTTTTTAATGAGTAATTTGTGAAATACTTGCCTATTATATGAAGTGTTTTTGTTATCTATTTATAATCACACAGAATGTATTTTTTTCTTCATGCTAGCAATATGTAGCACTTTTGAGTTTCAATTTAGTTGCCCTGTAATTGGATAAATATGTTGGGTACAAATATAATGTTATTATTATTATTTCTTGGTATACAAATGTAACTTCTGATAAATTACATATTTCTATCCCCACTACTTACCAAATGGCGTTATTGGAGACCTTACATATCAATCTTCCTTCGATCACTTAAATCTGGTAACTAAATTGGGTGCCTTTGGCTTCGGTCCTATGTTCCTGAATCTCATTTTCTCGTATTTACGCTATGTTCGTTTTAATGGTTTCCACTCTCGCCATTTCTATTGAACCAGTGAACCCCAAGGTTCTAATTTGGAACCTTTACTTTTGATATGTTTCTTAATCGTCTATTCTGTTCACTGGATCGTGAAGTTATAGCTTACGCAGATAACCTTTCAATGGGCGCGCAACCTTACAGCGTTAAGAATTCTATCTCTTATCGTTGCTTGCGTATCTCAGAAGTCAAACTCATCATAAATGATATTATTACTCCACCGCGGTACACACATATTTCATATATTATTATTAATACACAAATATTGTCTTCTCTAGTCCACTTAATCGATATTGTTACATGCCGTTTATATTTGAATAGACCAACTTTTCTTCTTGTTTAAGCTCGTGGACAAAAAATTCTGTAACTGATGTTTGTTGTCATGATTAAAATTATTTTTTTTTGTCCGTACAAGATGAAATACAACGACATCATCAAACTGCAGAACACACAAGAAGGCCAGTATCAGGGAGACCTCACCACAAAACGGCGAGAAGTTCATTCTGTGGTGTTATCTACACTACACGATCGTGGTTTACCATAAACAATTGTGTATCGTGCTACCTACAGTACGCAGGATAGCGATAGCGCTCTTCTTCTTCTTCTTCAGGTGCCATCTCCTCTCAGAAGGTTGGCTATCATCACGGCTATTCTCATTTTTGATGCTGCGGCTCTGAATAGTTCAATGGAACTGCATTTAGCATAACTGCATAGCGCTCTGAAGATAGCCAAAAACAGATTGAAACCGGTAGTCGTATCGCACAAATTTTATGGGAGCTTCTATTTATTGTGTATGCCATTAGTCAGTGGAAACGGCTTGGATGACTAAATAAAAAATGATAGGTAGCGTCACTCCGTTTTACTTACGGAAGCGCAGTTCTGAAAACGGAGAAAAGGGATTGCGCGATCTTAGGCACATGCGCATACAGACTACAAAATACAAACACTAAATACAAACGAAAAGCTTCATCGGATACCTGCAATCTAAACAGAACTTTCTAAAGGAAACCAAAGGCAAGAGTTATCATACCATATACGGAAAAATTCAGAAACTATAAAATATTGAAAAAAAAAACAAATTATTTCAGGAAATAGGTAATTTAGTTTACGCTAAATAATTATATTCGCAAAATACTAGAAATACTTCGATATAAGAAAAAGTAAATTACAGGTTTAAATAAATGAAGCCTTTTCTAAGGTACCATGGAAATAACCATATAAAAATATTAAATCAATGTATGTATTACTAAATATTTTCACTTGAGAATTAAATAATTTCTAGAATATATCATTTGTCGTACAGTTTTTTTTCATATGAAATTCGCAAACGTTCAGAGACGTGCAGCTGTGATTAAAAAACTAAGTTTCGAATACAGCAAAAATCTAACGGTAAAAAAGTATTACTAGAAAATATATATCTGTACAAAAATGAAATGAAATTTAAACCAAATATATATACAAGAAAAAAGTTAATTTTACGTTAGAATAAAATATAAAAATCTTCAAACTGAATCTAAATTGAAACATATATAATGAATTTAATTTTTAATGATATCAAAGGTCTAGAAATTATGTCAAGCGGACAGGGCCACATGAAACATTCGCACTCGAGAGAGAAAAAAACCTGCCAACTACGTCGGTTTCTTCTTTGATTAGCCACAGGAAAAAATCGTCGTAGTTGTAGAGCCAGGGTGTATGGTGTCTAAATGGATGGTTTCGCCAGGAAAGTTTAAATATATCCGATGATCGGTTTGGAAAACCGTTGAAGATACTTAAACTTGTATTCTATAAGCTTCCCAAAGCTTCTTAAATTACGAAGATGATATCAACTATTCCAAATACTATATATCACGTTCTATAACTTGATCCGCTAAGGCGATAAAAATAAGTCATAGAAATTGTGATTAAAATTTTCTTTTAACGAAGAGGCACACTACAAAAAAAAAACAACTTGATACGACGACGATCAGTGCTCGAATTCTTTCACACCGCTGGCATCGAAAACGGTAGGAGGGGATACACTTATCACAATTACACACAGAGGACGCAACATTTACCCGTCGAACGTAAATCATCTAACTCGCAAATCGAATATACTAGGCAATTAACTGCCAAATCTAGAAGATGAAATTTAAAACGTAACACTCGCCAAGTAGAAGACATTTACAGTACCGCAGTCTCAACACGAACCGTTCGCCGAAGATTGAAGTAATAGGGATTGGTGTCAAGGAAACCTGCTGATCCAGCACGGGTTTATCCCAAGCAAATCTAAAGTAACTAACTTAACAACCATTACGCAATATATCAGTAAAGTTCTTGACTCTTAAGGACAAGTTGATGTCGTCTACACCGACTTTTCAAGTGCTTTCGATCATGGTACCTTAATCAAAAAGCTTAAGTATTTTACCATATCAGATTACCTTAGCTTAATCAATTTAATTTTATTTTGAATTCCGATGGCAATTTATTAAAGCTTTTGCTTGCGAATCTAAATTGTAATATTTCTGTGAGCCAGAGTGACTTTCTTGATATACCAGAAGATAAAAATCACCCTGGTTTAGCAATTACTTCTGAATTAGTTTCAAGAACTTTATTACCCCAATTTCCACTTGCTGTTTGCACACGCCATAATTATCGTCAGGAAAATTATTTATAATCGTATAATGACCTTGATCAGACACGTTGGTCTTTTCTCAATGAATTTCATGACCTCGATGCCGCTGTGAAAACATTTTACGCAATCCTATTCAATTTTTGTATAAATCAGTACCTACCTAGAATGGCAATTGTAACCTTCCGCTCTTCCTATCCAGGTTTAATATCGAGATAAGGCATAATTTAATATTACAGATACAAATTATTTGTACGGGTGTTTTTGGATGTTGATTTAGAAGATATTATAACCTAAGTAGTATAAAATCATAGAATTATATGTTATCGAATTCTACAAGAAATTTTAAGATCATCGCCTTAGCAGACAGGTACTTCCACCATTCATGATAATAACGTAATTAACAAAATTTATCTAATTACATAGGCTGCCTATTGAATCGTAATTAACCAACTAATTCCACTCCGCAAAACTTTCGGTAAATAACTCGAATGAGAAAAGCTTAATTAAATCACCAACACTGTCAAAGTGCATTTTAAGTCGATTTCAAGCTAATAAAATTACACATTGGAGCTTGTTAGTTC
Organism: Melolontha melolontha; assembly: GCA_935421215.2. NCBI lineage: Eukaryota > Metazoa > Arthropoda > Insecta > Coleoptera > Scarabaeidae > Melolontha > Melolontha melolontha. The sequence continues at coordinate 41,048,530 of OW285243.1, forward strand.
CTTTAATCAGTGCTTCATTTGTCACAATTTGTATGGTGATTCATTAAGTCTCTCCAGGCACGTAATAATTAGTTTACGATCTTCCGCGAATAACAAATTAGCCTTTTTCTAATGGTTGAATGTGACAATGCTTATCGATCGTGATGTAGGGGCCCCATAAAGTACAACAAAACAAACGAAATTAATTACAAAATCATTTATCGGGAAATTATTTATTGTTATTATACCCTGATCTAACAAATAATTACACTCAATATTAGAAAGTACTATTAGCCTATATTTGATTCCCCGCTACGATAAAGTAACAAATGCTTTAATGTTTTTCTGATGTATTTTATTTTCCTGAAAGTTAAAAATCAAAAAAGAATAATGAACTATGTTTATTTATATGAAATAGCAAGTTTCAACTACAATATCAATAATCATTAATAATAACAAGAATAATAGTGTGATAAATCTTCTGTTTGGGTTCGATTTAATAAAACACACATGGTAATCTAAAATAACTTTATTAATGAAAAGTACACTACATAGTAACTAACAATAAATACAGTACTTACATAAATTGATATATATTTTTGTCTACGATTGTAAGTTCATGATTATTGCGGGTTGAATTCCGCAACCTTCTCTTTGAGCGTTTATTTATATATATATATATATATATATATATATATATATATATATATATATATATATAAATAAACGCTCAAAGGGAAGGTTGCGGAATCTCATTTACAATCGCATGTAAAATGAGATTTAATAATTATTAATTCTCATACACATGAAGTTCATTACAGTTCGTATATATACACGTAGTATAGAAGTGAATAACATGTCTGTCTTCGGTAAGGTGCACTGATGATCTGTAAAAAACAGTGAAATATCGATATATGCACATTCCGCGCAGATAAGTTTTTCACAAAATTTTTCATTTGTACTGACAACTTGTACAGTTGATGTCGCGGCTTGTTGCGTCTACAATCTAGGGCAAAAGTGATTTGCCGAATTGTAGAATTAAATGCAACAAATTATAGCGACAATCGCATGTAAAATGAGATTTAATAATTATTAATTCTCATACACATGAAGTTCATTACAGTTCGTATATATACACGTAGTATAGAAGTGAATAACATGTCTGTCTTCGGTAAGGTGCACTGATGATCTGTAAAAAACAGTGAAATATCGATATATGCACATTCCGCGCAGATAAGTTTTTCACAAAATTTTTCATTTGTACTGACAACTTGTACAGTTGATGTCGCGGCTTGTTGCGTCTACAATCTAGGGCAAAAGTGATTTGCCGAATTGTAGAATTAAATGCAACAAATTATAGCGACAATCGCATGTAAAATGAGATTTAATAATTATTAATTCTCATACACATGAAGTTCATTATATATATATATATATATATATATATATATATATAAGGTAAACTTAATAAGTCGGCGATTAAAGGTCTGGTTCATTACTTCAAAGTATATATATTTAAAACAACCCTACATGTTTCGGCAATATGCCTTTGTCAAGGGAATACAAAATATAAATTTATATTTTGTATTCCCTTGACAAAGGCATATTGCCGAAACATGTAGGGTTGTTTTAAATATATATACTTTGAAGTAATGAACCAGACCTTCAATCGCCGACTTATTAAGTGTATCTTATCATACCAAGGTCACGAAGATATTATATATATATATATATATATATATATATATATATATATATAGTAAACCTAATCAGTAGGCGATTAAAGGTCTGTATATTACTTCAAAATATATGTACTTAAAAAACTCTACATGTTTCGGCTGTGTACGCCTTTATCAAGAGAATACAAAATATGAATGACAGGATATAAATGTCAAGTAATTAAGTTGCTATGGTTTAAATTATTCAAAGATACATTCTAGTAATAATAATAAATCATGCCTTAGTATTCCAAAAAATAGATAACAAGGTGTGAACATATGTGTTGTTCGCTGCTAGCAATTTGTGTCTCCTTCTGGGTATGAACTTGTGTGTTGTAATTGCTAGCAGCGAATAACACATATGTTCACACCTTGTTATCTATTTTTTGGAATACTAAGGCATGATTTATTATTATTACTAGAATGTATCTTTGAATAATTTAAACAATAGCAACTTAATTACTTGACATTTATATCCTGTCATTCATATTTTGTATTCTCTTGATAAAGGCGTACACAGCCGAAACATGTAGAGTTTTTTAAGTACATATATTTTGAAGTAATATACAGACCTTTAATCGCCTACTGATTAGGTTTACCATATCATACCAAGGTCACGAAGTTATTATATATATATATATATATATATATATATATATATATATTGATACGGTGCGGGGTGGATGGTGATAGATATTAAAATAATAATTATTATTTATTATTACCAAACCAAATTATAAAATATAGTGAATTGTCTCTAATAATTGTATTCATAAAGGTCCCAAAGTTGGGCTGACAATTGATACGATGTTGTCGTTCATTAAATGGATTAAAGAACAATTTGAAATAGAACTTAGAAAAATAATTCATAAAAGTTGCTGTTGTGTCTAGTTTTATTTTTAAATTCAAATTTTGGGCGCCATAAGTATTAATATACTTAATTTGTTCAACGCTATCTGGGTATATAATTGATAACCCGCTAGCAGTCGAAGAGCTTGAGAACTATAAATTATTAATTAATATAGGATCTTCGTCGGTCTGTGCTTACCCCGTGAGAATAATACTATTATAAAACAATTTATGTTGTAAAACTCCACAATTAAACACTAACAAATATAAGATCAAATTAAGTAAATCAAGAAATAAAAATTTATTAACGTAAAAGTAGTTATCTGTAACAGGTTTGAAATAAAGATAAGGCAACTGTAATATTACGTGAATTCTGAACTAAATGATAAAAAAAACGGTATTACGTAATAATGCACATGTGTTACTTAATATAGAAAAATGGTTGTGAACAATACAAGTACTGCAAATAAATATCGTATGTTGCTTAAAATTAACACACAAAAGGTAAGGTATATATTCTTTTTATAAGGATTCTGAAAGAATGAATGTGATATTTAAATAGAAGTTTTGAAATGTATAAATTTACGTTTTATATTCTGATGTAAACAATGTTTAAATTGAGTGTTTGATTATCAATAAATGTTGACTTTTAAATAAAATTCTAGGAGATATTGGATATTGGAAGGAACCTGGTTATTTCTCTGTATATGTGGATCTGGTATTTGGTCAGGAACGTCGTTATAGGGCTGGATCAAAGTTCGGCAGCACCTTGTCGAAGTATATGCGTCGATATCGGTCAATGGCTCTCGTTGTCGGTCCGATGGTGTACCAATTGCGAAAATGATGCTCTGCTCAATAATTCCGTTATTCAACGTGATACTGGTCCAAATTATATATCAAAAGTTGAGCTTGATTTTAAGGTATCCAATGTATATAAATTTAATAGGTTTTAACTGATTTTAAATTATGATTTTAAATAAAACTTTTACTTGAGTCAGAAATACGGCCATTTGTTTTAAGAATTTTTTCGGAGAGGACGCGGCTAGCTTTCTTTGATTTCCAAAGCCTTTTTAATTTTCACTTAAAAGCCTCGACGTTTTAATCTTTGTTACATCAACAAAAATATAAATTTATACAATATTTCAGTATTAATAGGTTTTTAAAATTAGGGAATAATTATCAAGTATATTAAATTTTATTCTAAACATAGGTTAAGTAGTTGTTTACACCCTAAAAATCGCATTCGCGGGACTATGGTATTTTAAAATTGGTGGGCGTGGCTAACTAGCATCGTTCTTAATGTGGATAAAGTAGCTGTCTGTAATTCGTCGCGTAAGATTTGAATTGAAATCGAACTGAAAAAATATAAAAAGATAAGTTAAGGAAGAAAATAGATAAATAAATTAATTATAAAGTTAACGTCATTTTAATTTATTCACATCTCGACACTAATTTCACATAATTACGTCCCTCAATTTTAGCTATTATATACAATGTGTCTTATATGTATATTGCTGATGCATAACTGCTTTTTCCATTATAGGAGCTGTTATTTGAGTGCAGTATGCCTCACAACAATATATATATATATATATATATATATATATATATATATATATATATATATATATATTATAGTAGTACTCCCACAGAGAAGTAGTTAATGATTATAATTATAACATAAAATGTTTAAATTAGTATAAGTTTAAGTTTTTAAATGTGAATGATAAATCTCTATATTTGTAGGTTATCAAAAGTTACATATAGAAGGGGTTGTACAAGGGGTGATTTCGAACTGTTAACTATTGTTTATATATCTATAGTTGTTGTCTGTGTTAAAAGCTTCCTTTTAAATAATGACACGAATTGCTCTACGTCCTCGCAGTGATCTTCTATGCGTAAGAACCACTCCTGAGCACTATCTTTAAGTGTAACTCTTATTATATCCATCTTTTGTTTGTTGTCCGGAATGTCGATTAGGTAACGCAGGAGTCCATTCAAATAAAGCATGGGATGTACATGTGTAATATCCCCGTCGAAGTGAGTAAGGTTTTCTATTTTAATGGTTGGACCTCGTATGTTTATACAATTAACAGATGCAGTATATCTTTTAATCTTCGTTTCTATTATTCTCAATTCGGATTCGTAGGAATTTTTATTAATATCTTGGTTCGTTCTGATAGTGTCAAGATTATCTTTCACTTGGTTAATCTCCTGTTCGTAATATGTCCTGTGTTCCCCCATCTGAGTGTTAAAACTATCTGTTAAATGTTGTTTCAAATTTAACGAAGATATTTCATTACTTAAATTAAAATCTGTTAATTTATTGTTAAATTTCGTGTGTGCTTCGTTACAGGACTTTGTCAATTCAGTTTTTGTTTCCGTGTTTGCGGTTATTATTTTATTATTTGTGATTTCGTAGATTTCCCGTGAAGTATTCTCCAATTGTTTGGCCCAATGTTGGTTATGAACATTTAGAGTTTCGTCCATTTTCAGCAAGCATTTTATCTCACTTTCTTCAAGAGTTTGGTGAATTATTTCTTCGATCTTCTTTTGGCTTTCTTTCAAACCTTTTATGTCTTCTTTTATTTCTTTTTTATCCTGTTTGAGCTGTTCTAATTTGCTATTAATGTTAGCTTCTATTACACTGATATTTGTTTCTAATCTTGTGTTATTGTCGGTAATAAATTGTTTAAAATTTTCATTATTTATTTCTAATTTTTGATTTAAATTAGTTTCTAACTGACTTATATTTTTATTATTAGCATCTAGTTTTTCATTATTTTCTGCTACAAATTGTTTAAAATTTTCGTTATTTTCTGCTACAAATTGATTGAACTTAGCTTCTTCTTTAACGTTGTTGTCCGTCATGGTTTGTTGCATATTCATCATTAATGCAGCTAAAGAATTAAGATTTATACTCGTTTCTTCTTTCGGTGTGTCGGGTTGTTCAGTAATTGTGGAAGCGTCGCCCTGATCAGCTTGGTCCTCTTTATCTGCAAGGTTTTCCCTTGGCTTGCTTCTTGTTCTTTTGTCCATTTTATTGTTAGGATTGTAAATATGTATATTCTAGTGCTTTTGTTATGTGTTAAATTAGTTTTATGTATATTAATTGCTTCTTGTCAAATTATCTTTGTCTTGTCCCCTTTTTATTTAATTATTCCAGTGTTTATATTTTAATATTAGTATTTTAAGTGTAAATTAATTGTAGGTAGATAAATTGTTATCCCGTAAAAATTGTCTTTGTTTTAAACTTTTTTTTTGACTTTGTATGTAAGTGTTAATTATAAGAACAATTATCCCTTTTAGAAATAAACTTACAAATCCTGTTCCTGAGTATAAATAGGTGTCCTAGTACACAAGAAATACCACAGAAAAGTAAAATACAGACTCACAATTATGAACAAAGTTATGTATCTTAAATAAACAAATTTTGAAAACAGTTCTCTTTTTTTTTTATAATTCTTATCCTCTCTCGTTTTATTCCATATTTGGAACACAAATAGCACGTTTTCCAATGGCCTTACACGTTGTGGCGCCAAATATAGTAGTACTCCCACAGAGAAGTAGTTAATGATTATAATTATAACATAAAATGTTTAAATTAGTATAAGTTTAAGTTTTTAAATGTGAATGATAAATCTCTATATTTGTAGGTTATCAAAAGTTACATATAGAAGGGGTTGTACAACATATAACATATGTTATATGCATATACATCCACGATGTAATCGTTTTAATAATAAAGTGTACATGACCTAAACAGCTGTTCTTGTGTATAATCAGTTACTTAGTTTTTTGTGGGCAATATTCTGTTAAGTGTCAGGCTAATCTAGAACAATGAGACTCTTGATTGTCGTGCTTTATAGAAAAACACTCATAAGGCAGATTCGGTACGTCAATAGAACACATGCACACCAATAGTAAACAAAATCGAAGATAATGGTGTTTTCAAGCAAAATCTACTAAATAAAACAAGAGGATCTAAGGATTATGTAAATAGTTTAATGAGAGAATTAAATTAAAATAAACAGGTAAGTTATAGATATGTATTATAAATTTAAATTGGCATCTAGTCACGTGATAAAATTGAACACAATAAATTATAGGTTACGTGACGATATTCAATGATAACTTTCTTAATATCTTATTTTATTACATAAACTAACTTTATAGACTAACCAGAGAACTGACTTCTTCGTATTTTTATAAAAAATAACCTAATTTTAACTTAACTTGGTAAACATATCTTGAAAAATATCTATGATTGTGAGTTTTCTATTATGAATTGAACTAATTTAATGTATTCAAAATTTTAGGAGATGTTAATGATACTTAGATTGGAATTTGATGGTGTTCAGGAAGGCAGGATCTATCTTGATTTCAAAACGTTCGGGATACAGGTTTTCGGTAGCGGGCTATCGGCTGGGTCCCTGCTGGCTTCGAGTTTCTGTCGATGTTGTCCTCGGTGAAATGCAAAGTTCGTTTTATAAGGCACTGGATGATGTATCAATGCACAAAATACGTTAAAAAGGTGCTGGATATACGGGTAATATTTTTGTAGGTTCGTAGTATAATTTTTCAATATAATTTCCTAAATTTCTTCTTATTTTTGATGGAGCACTTTATAAAACGTCGGCGTGGTTTTTGAAATTTTTACATCATCACGCTAACTCTCGTTTGTTTTCCATTTAGGCTTCTGATTCGTTTATCTAATATGTATTCATTTAATCTCGTAAATAATTCTAATGAAATTGACAATTTAATTATTTTTGCCACATAAATATCTTCCAAAAATTATATATTTTATTTTAATATATAAATACTTATCATATGAACATAAAAATCTCATTTTTGTGCTAAATTGTAATTGGGCTTTTTCCCGCTGTATTTAATTTGAATAAGTACAGTTTACTCTAATGAATGTGTATAGATTATTATTGATCAATTAAGTTGAAAGTTCTCGGAACTACATGATATATAGTTATTAAAATGCATTAAAATGACTAAGGCAAAAGAAAAGTTAAATAAATAAGAAAAGCAAATTAATTTCCAACAATTAAAACGCGAAATCCACTTTATTGATTTGACAGATGAAGAATTCAGTTCAAAAAATTGTCTTAATTTCTAATATTCACATTTTACCTAATGATCTGTATCTTATCTTAACTAGGGATTCTTGTGTGTAGACTTGACCTACCTCAATATATATATATATATATATATATTATATATATATATATATATATATATATATATATATAGATCATTTCTTAGCCGTTCATTTAATATATAAATTGATAAATTCTTATCCCTACACCGAAAGGTAGAAAGGGAACTTAGATTATATATATATATATATATATATATATATATATATATATATATATATATAAATTCTTGGAGTTTTCGGATTTTATATTAAATATTTTAAATATTTTCAAATTAGTATGCTATTTTTCGAAGTAAATATATTTAATAGAAAAGCCGATAACTCCAAGAATTTATCAAATGATATATTAAATGATCGGCTAAGAAATTATCTATATATATGAATAGCTAAAGGAATAAAAATTAGCAATTCCAATTATTCAAAATGACATTTGAATATTAACATCGGCGCCTTATAAGGCGGTTCTAAACTTGAAACCAATGTCCATCGTGGGTCAATTGGTTAGAGCGACGGTCCGGCAAACTGTAGACTTGGGTTCAAGTCCCAACGTAGACGAAAATTTTCAAATAAAATTTCGTGAGTTGCGTTGTAATTTGTAGACAACAATGTTTGCATTTACCTTGCAAAATAACAACTAATTTGAAAATATTTAAAATATTTAATATAAAATCCGAAAATTTCAAGAATTTATCAAATGATATATATATATATTCGGGTTATTCGAAAATAATCCGGGTCTCGGACGTTCCGAAATGTTCTATGGCATCCACAGTCGATAATTTCAACGCCTATGTCACCGTCTCCTTAAAGAAAAAGTTTCGCTCCGAAGCTGTCATCCTTAGGTTTCAGGCGATGACGAAATCTACATATAGATACTTTATTGCATTGCGACGTCGTATGGACGTAGCAGTCAACGATCTTATTTTGTCGGGGAGGAAGAGAATATTCACAGCAGTAACTGCAGACCAAAATCCCCATACTAGTACGTTGGAATAACACCTCTAATGTGCTTCTTACAATTTTGTAATACAGATGGTCCAAATCACAACCCAATTTTGGAACCGCTAATTTCAAAACGCCTTGTAGCAGTTTTTTACGCAAGTGGACGAGAACCTCCCATAAGATATGATAGGTTGGTTTCAGCCTTAACAGTTCTTTCGTGACCAAATCAAAAATGAATTTTTCTTTGTTCGTTACTTGTAGACTCTTCCCAATGGCCAGTCCCTGCTGCCTTAATTCTCCGATTCGGCCGAATCTCTTTTTAAATTCTTTGGAAATTCCTCTAGACATTTGCAGGCTCCGGGCGCAATGAGCGACAGCGTAGTTCGATGACACGGTAAACAAACCTTGCCGCTTCTCGATGGCCACCTTCTCTAGAATTATAGTACTCCTCCATGAAGTTTTCAGAAATTAGTTCTTTGTAGTAGCTATCCAATACAATTTCGTCGTTATTATCTCCAGAGTATGGAACTAATCGATTAAAATGCGCCACTCTGGGTTTACTATGAGATATTCACCTTATGCGGTAAATTACATCGTTAATCGGCTTCAACACCTCGTATGACCCCTCCTAATTCTCCTGAAGTTTTGAAGAAAGGCACCATCAACGTTGTAGATTATACAACCAAACTCGATCGCCAATGTAGTAACCGCCCTCTCGATGTATATGTCGTAGCTCTCCTTCACCTTGTCCCTGGCATCTTGGATATTATGTCTCATTCGATCATGATCATTGTCCACCCTTCATCGAGAAATACTGACATAATCATCCCCTGCAAGACCATCTGCAGGCCTCCTCCAAAACTACAAACACAGAGCAGTCGGAGTTTCCTGCCAAATCACATGTTTACTGGCGATTACCCGATAGTTTCTTGAACGGAAGCCCGGTACGAAATTAGGAATAATGGTAAGTGCTCATCTCAATCTCTCTGATGCTCGGAGACCATTTTGGAAAATTGCCTGATCATAGTCTTCATTCGCTCTTTCATTCTCTCTGATTGTGGATGCAAAGAAGTTGTTCTTGTATTTCGAATGCCCAAAAGTCCATATATCTTTTCGAAAAGACTGGAGTCGAAATTTTGCCCTTAATCTGAATGGATTCCAGGGTTACACCAAAACGGCTGACGAACTGTTTTACAATAACGTTCGCTGTAGTTCCAGCCTCTTGATTGGATAGAGTATAGGCTTCGACCCATTTAGTAAAATAGTCCATAACCACTATGATGTACTTATTTCCTTTGTTACTTTCTGGGGTAAGGGCCGACAGCATTTGTGGCGATTCTTTCGAACGAATTTCCCACATTGCATTTTGGCTTAGGTGCAAATCGATGTCGCTGCGGGCTTTTTGAATTAATCGTTGATCCCTTCGACATATATTCGATATGAATGTGTTGCTGTAACTTCTTCGACACTTCATACACGTAGAGAATCAGGACGACGGTATTCCATTTACTACTGCTTGTTTTGGGGACCATAATGATGAAGATTCGTCCTCGTTAGTGATGTTCGCGAGAAAAAGATCTCCTTCACCTCAAAACTGGTTAAGAAGTTCTTAACAAATGTTTTTCTTGTGTTCTTTAACGACATCCGTAAATTGCCGCGGGACCCATCTGGCGCAAATATTTCTGTAATTCAAGGTCTGAACAATGTACTGGACACTTTCTGGACTAATGCCTATTTGCCGAGCAATTTGCTTTTGCGTAATCCGGCGATTTACTTGAATCTGCTTGTCTTTAATTCTTCTCACGCGTCACTGATTAGTCGCCCTGATCACATTTCATCAAAAACCTTCATTTCGCCTCTATAACAGAGTTTTGTATTTTTCACATTCATGCAATCTTTGCCATAGATAGCCTTCAAACCCCTGTAAATTTCGATGAAGCGGGCAACCTTTCAGCGTTATAGATTCTATCACGGATCGTTGCATGGTACATCACCGAAATCGAAGTTATGATAAATGACACTGTTGCTCAACAGAGGAAAATGAAAGTTTTCTTGCTGACGAAGATCCTGAAGAGTCAAATTTTACTTATTTCTTGCTCACGACTGCTAGTTGGAATATTAAGAACATAGATAGCGTTGATATAAGTATATTTTCATATTAAAAGGCGCCCAATTATAAATTCAAATCTATTTACTTTTACTTTCTTAAACTTTAATTTATCATTCATTTATTCATATTTAGATCTTGACCGCGCTATTTCATTTGGCACACGAACGTGGGGCCGTTTCTTTTAATACACCATTCGCATTATTTCAATATATATATATATATATATATATATATATATATATATATATATATATATATATTGTTATGGTTCAACCAGCACACTTATTCCAGCACTGCAATAAGAAACACAGATAACAACATACAATAAACCCATGTATAAATATTGAATTAGTGGACGTAATTTGTGAAATTAGTTTCGAGATGTGTATAAATTGATACGACGATAACTTTAAAATTGATAATTAACTTATTTTGATTTTTAAACTTACTTTTTATATTTATATTTTTTCATTTCAAATTCAAATCATACGCGCCATATTACAGGTATTTAATTTATCCACATCAAGATTTATATCGAAGCGAGTTAACCACGCCCACTAATTTAAAATTGTCTCGAACCCCGCGAATGCGATTTTTACGGTGTATTTTTGAACTAATCTAACATTGAAAACCACATTATAAACTTTTGTAAATTCTTTAATTCATTTTTATATTATGTTAAAATTATAATATTATGAAAGTTCATATTATATTAGATGCAAATAAAGCATAAACTTAGAGGCTTTTGCCGATATTTAACACAGGCATTGAAAAACAAAAGCCGAAGAAAGCGTCTGATATTAAAATCTTACAACGAATGGCCGCATTTTCTCTATTTCAAAAAGTTTAATTAAAATTACTATTTAAAAATCAAGTAAATCCTACGAAAACAGTATACATTTAATACCTTGAAATCAGGCCGAACTTTTGAGAGAATAATTGGACCCGCATCAAGTCGAATATAATAAATATCGAACGAAGCATCTTTCGGAGCTGGAACTACATCGTACCGACAACGCCAACATTGAACCGCCTTCGACGCAGAGACTTCCATAGGAGCAGACGAACTCTGATCTATTCCTACAATTGCGAGCCCAGAAAGTACATCCAAGCCTAGACACAGGAAAAATACCAGGTTCCTTTCCAGTTATTTCCCATATAACCTAGAACATCATTTAAAAGTTAATATTAAATTTATATCATATCACAATATCAAACATTGTTTGCATCAAAATATAATACATGAATTTCACCATTTCTAAACATCTATTTAAATATATATAATTATTCATTCATTCTTAATCTTTTATAAAACTTGTATATGTAACTTACCTTTGTGTGTCTATTTTTAAGTAACTTTCAATATCTATTTGCACTGTTGCATTATACATAACCTTAACAATAGTTATTAAACACATGTGCAATAGTGCATAATACCGTTTTTTACCGTATAGTCCAGACAATACGAGCATATGTACAGATTTCTTATTCGCACGTAATAATTGTTACAGTTATCTGTTTTTTTAATTCTAATAAATTTCTTTACTTTAATTTAGATTCGATCTTTTATTTGAATTGTTTGAGTGTTGAGTTTGTGTTTAAGTAATATACCATTTACATTGTACTTACGGGAGATACAAACAACCGACTTTGAGCCCTGTGATAGAAAATAAAGCATAAGTACTCAAGCTCTACCGAAACTAGTGGGGTATTTAACAGATAGCGTTGGATCAACTAAGTACTTAAAACTTGGCGCCCAATTTTCAAATTCAAATCTTTTAAGTTTTACTTATATCATTCAGTTTATAGTTTTAACGCTCACATTATTCTTATATTTATTTTACTTAGTACACTCCAACGTATTATTACAATATATATATATATATATATATATATATATATATATATATATATATATATATATATATATATATATATAGCGTAATATTTTTTATATTTTGGAAATTTATTCTAATATTTTCCTTGATATAGTTTATTCTTCATTCATATATTCACCCTTTTTATATATTTTTTATTTATTGTACAACATTTATATTTTTAAATTTTGAACATAATTATGTCCCGTTTTTTTTTTATTATGATGAACAAGAATTAATATTTTAGTATACGAGTTAACTATTTCCAAGCCTTTTCTTTACCTTCGTTCATATTATTTTATTCTATCTTTAGCAAGTTGGAGTTTGTACAATTATTTCAGGTTGCAGATATCCTGTACAGCATTTTGTCATTTCATTTATTGCAAATAGTGTTTGTACTATTGTAATGTGTATGCGCATGTGCCTAAGTTCGAGCAATCTCTTTTCTCCGTTTTCAGACTTGAGCTTCCGTAAGAAAACTGAGTGGTGCTACCTAACATCTTTTATTTTAGTCGCCCACTCTCGTCTCCACTGACTAAGGACATACACGATAAATAGAAGGTCCCAGACTATTGTGCGATACGACTACGGATTTCGTTTTGATTCTGACCATCTTCAGATGCCATCGCTGCGCCTGCGTCCGCCGCAGGTAGCACCTAATAAATCTAAGTTACACCAAGTTACTTATTTTGTGACATTTTGTTGAGAAATGATTGATTTTGAAAGAACTGGTTAAGAGTTAATAAAACTGTAAAAACTTATTAAGTAAATAAATATAACTTAAAACCTCTTTTTTATTACAGGTGATTTAAGAATTATATGTATTAAGTGTGTTATATGTCTAGTTGTAATACAAACATACTTAAAAAAAAATTATAAACAAAAATTATCGGTTGGTTGAACTAAATTAAATTTTCAAAACATCTTCTACTTCTAAACAATGTGTAATTCGATTATAAAAGTTACGTCGTACATTGAACAAGACTTCGGAGTGATTGTTAACAAACTGTTTGTAATTTTTATACGCAAGTCTTCTAAATTATTTGCACGTTGTTCTTCGAAGCCGTATATTTGTGGCTTTAAGTGACCCCACAGAAAGAAGCCTTTTAGTTCCAAATCAGGAGATCTGGTAGACCAATGGATTGTGCCCCGTTTTGAAATAATTCTGTCTTCAAACGTATTCTTTAAATATTGCTGCACAATCATGCTGGTATGGGCAGGACATCCGGCTGGTTGATATCAAATAACTATTGAGTGTAGCCACTTAATCAATTGGTGCATTACATTAGATGTAGGGATATTTATTATGTTAGGGTTGATATAAAAACGAACCAAGAAGTATATAAGATGGTAAACATGGGAGAAGTGTGATTTGGTTATAAGATAAAATATTGTAGATGTTTCTGATTCTAAATAAAAGTACTTCAACACTTACTTATTGTTATATGTCTTTTTGCTTATCTAAATAACAACAGGTTATGGGCCCAGAAGGAAAAATAGATTTATAATAACAAGGAAATCGCGGAAACGTTTAAAAACGCGGAAATACGTAGTGTACGGAAAAGTAATTGAAGTAGTGAACTCTGCAAGTAAAACATGGCGTTTGGAAATTACCAACAATATAATATAAAGCCATTCGGTGGAACGGGATATTCGAACTGGGAGTTTCGAGTGAAACTGATTTTAGAACAAGCAGCTGTGGAAAACGTTATAAATCAGGATCCACCAACAGAACCTATAGAGTTGGAAACATTCAAAAAGAATGACACTAAAGCAAGAAATATAATAGTGCAGTGTCTCGAGGATAATATACTGGAAGCTATAAAAACAAAAACAAGTGCGAAAGAAATTATAAACTCACTAAAAAATATATATCAAAGAACAGGAATTGCAACACAAGTACAGCTTCAAAGGAAATTAAGATCGCTTAAATACATTGAAAGTACTTCGCTCAATCTATTCCTTACAGAATTTGAACAGATAGTGTGTGAGTTAACTACTGCCGGTGGAAAATTAGAACAAACAGAGATTATATCACAGTTACTATCAGCAATGCCTGAATCCTATCAAGGTATTACCACAGCGATAGATGTAATTTTTACACAAGATGAAACTAAGGTCACCCTTGATTTTGTAAAAAGCAAACTGTTGGCAGAAGAAGCGAGACAAGTTAAAAACAAGCAAGAAAATGAAGTTAATAGTGACGTAGCTTTCAAAGAATACAGAAAAGGTAAAGGAAAATATAGAAATTATCAAAGTAAAGGAAATAATTATGGAAACACTACAAGTATAAACAGGGAAAATAATTTTCCATTTAAATGTCACAATTGTGGAAAAATAGGACACAAGAGAATAAATTGCAGAAATCAACAAAGGATATACAGGGGTCTAAGAACAGAAAATCAAGTGAATATGGCAGATCAAGTAAGTACAAATGATAGACAATGATATTGCATTTTTAACAGAATCAGTAATAAAGACGGATCATGGGGATTCCATAAATTACCCAAAAATCAAGTTTGTACTTGACAGTGGTGCCACAAATCACCTTGTACGAAGTGAAATAGGAAAATATGTGACAGATCAAGAAGTCATAAGTCATAGTATAAAGGTTGCTAAAACAAATGCAACAATACAAGCTATAATACAAGGAAATTTGAGAGTATTAAATGAAGATAATATAAATATTGCAATAAAAGCCTGGGTTTGTGAAGGGCTGCTTTGTAATTTATTATCGGTAAGAAAACTTGAAGAAGCCGGATGTGAAGTCCTTTTTAAAAATAAAGAAGCAATAATTAGAAAGGGAAATGTTGAAAGGAAAACTTGAAGGAAATTTATATACAGTGACATTGAAAATAAAACCGATTGAAACTGCATACACAACGGAAATGGATATAACTTTACTTCATAAGAAACTGGGTCATTTGTCAAGATATCCCAAAAATGGAATTTGTGAAGTTTGTCTAAAAGGAAAACAAACAAGGTTGCCTTTTCATACTATACCAGCTGAAAAGAAAGCAAAAAGACACTTAGAAGTTGTATCTACTGATGTGTGTGGGCCAATTAATCCAACAACACATGATGGTAAGAACTATTTTGTTACTTTCATAGATCATTTTTCACATTTTTGTGTAGTATACTTAAACACTCAAAAGAGTGAAGTAATTGAAAAATTTATAGAATATATTAATATGGTTCATGGAAAATTTGGAAACAAAATTGAAAGACTGCGATGTGATAATGGTGGAGAATATTCATCCATGGCTTTCAAAGATGTTTGCAAGAAACATGGAATAAAAATTCAGTATACAGTACCCAGAAACCCTGAACAGAATGGAGTTGCTGAACGTTTTAATAAGACATTGATGGAAACTGCACGGTGTTTGGTGTTTGATTCGATGTTAGATAAAATGTTCTGGGGAGAAGCTGTGAGAGTTGCAGCTTATCTTATAAACAGAACTGAAACAAGAGCCCTGACAGACAGAAAGACACCTGCAGAAATATGGAATAGTTATAAACCTAATTTGAAACATATTAAATTGTTTGGATGCTCAGCCTACAATTATGTACCTAAAGAAGATAGAAGTTCAAAATTAGATATTCGAAGTTAAAGAATGATTATGATTGGATACACTGAAAATGGATATAGATTGTGGAATCAAAGTGACAAAAAGTAGTACATGGAAGAAATATAATATTTGATGAAATAGGAGTAAGAAATGCTGTAGTAGTGGAGATGAACAACAAAAATGGAGAAACAGATAATGAGGAGGAAATGGAAAATAACATACAAGAAGATATAGAAATAGAAAATGAAAAAGAAAAAAGAACAAGTTCAAGAATTAGAAAACCACCAAAATATTTTGATGACTATGAAGCAAATTTAATGGCAGCATTATCAGCTGGAAATCTCGTTTCTGAAGTACCACAAACTTATAAAGAAGCAGTTTTGGATAATGGTTGGAAGACAGCAATTCAAGAAGAAATCAATGCTTTGGAAGAAAACAACACTTGGAAATTGGTAAATCCACCAGAACATGTGCAAATAATAGACTCAAGATGGGTGTTTTGTGTAAAAGAAGTGAATGGTGAAATAGTGAAAAAGGCTCGTTTAGTGGCACGTGGTTTTCAGCAGAATAATCTTGATGATAATGTCTTTGCACCTGTTGCAAGAATGGTAACTTTAAGAACTCTTTTGTCATTGTATCTTAAATATAATTTATATGTACAACAGCTAGACGTAAAGTCAGCATTCCTTTATGGATGTTTGGAGGAACCTGTTTATATGTATCACCCAGAAGGATTAATAAAATCAAATAAAAATAAAATTTGTAAGCTAAATAAGGCATTATACGGTCTTAAACAGTAACCAAAATGTTGGTATGAATTGTTGGATCAAAAGTTAGCAGGTTTAGGTTTCCAAAGATCTAGGAAGGATCCATGTTTGTACTATAAAGGGGAACTATTTTTATTGGTATCAACCCGTTTAAATCTATTAAAAACATTAAACGCTAATAAACCTATCTACATGCCATTTATAAAATGGGATTTGCATGAACTACCATCCTTACGAAACAATAAAAAAAGATATATGTAGTGTTAAAACTAGCACAAATTTAGAGAAACCTCGCTTCGTAATAATCGCCTTCTAAAAAAATAAAAAGGATAACTTAACCGCTGATGCTAGTCGATTCGATCATGTGTGAATCAGTAATATAAAATTGCACTTAAACTCTGAGAGCTATCCCTACAATAACCTGAATTTACAAATAGATATTATGCGTTACGCTTTAGCATATAGTATTCGTACGTATCCTTTCAATGTTCGTATTATGGGAGAACGGTTGCGCAACCTCTAATAGATTATAACGCTTTCAATGAATACCCCTTCCTAATCATCGACGTTTCGAAACAAAGCGAGAATATAAAATCTGGTACCGTAGATATTAAATTGGAGTTCGAGGCTGACACTCCTTTCCCCAACAATACGACCGCGTACTGTTTGATACTGCACGACAGTTTCGTAGAATACGCTCCGCTTACTGGAATAGTAAAAAAAAATTGTATAATTATTATTATTAAATTGTGTATTTAAAAACGACAGCATGAAAGTTACCTTCGATAGACTTCCGATCCAATATTTATGGTTAAATGATAAACATAGAAATTCCGACTGGATGTCTATAGCTGCCAACAGATACCGTTTTGAAAATAGAATTACGAAAGTGGAAAATAATATCACGCATCACGCAAATTATCCCAGCTCTAATTATTGATATCCAGGGGTTTAATACACCCAACTTCACCCCGAAGGAGATGTCGATTACCGATGGAGACCGTTCAATATATTTGCTATTTAAATCCATGATACCATTTCGATGCATAATTTTTTTGATATTCCGTATGAAGCCGGCTTTGTAGATTTAAAATATGTACCTTCGATTTTAAATAATGTATGCAGGACTTACAACCGAATATATGTTAAAGGATATCAGAAAGCTGATTTCCTAAAGAAATACGTTAATTTAGAAATTATAAATTTAGAATACCCTAATAATGTACCTAATTTAATTAGAAAAACTAATGCTTGTTTCTACCATAGTAATTATGACTCCATATTCTCGCAAAACAATGTTAAATTGTTATTAAATTATATTAACACATATGTAGGAACTTAAAAAATAAAAGATATTATATGCTAATTTTTGTTTTATTTATATGTAAGAAAAAAACTCATACATTTTTACTTTACGCTGTTCGAGATGATGCATATTTATAACAATAGAAAAATATAAAGTTCTAAATACAATCGTATCACAAATTATTAATACGTATGTCCACCTGCATATGTTTTCGTATTTCGGAAAAAAAAATTTTACGATTTTACCTGTTTGAGGAGAATTGATATGCTACTATTGAAAGGGGCCTTTTGTCGAAGTAGTTAAGGTGCTCGTGAGAATTTTACAGGATCGATCTCGCAAAAGTTAATAGAATTTATATGACATTCCAAATTGTAAAGAAATATCTCTTCTTCATATATTTTTTTTGCTAGATACGCCTGGAGATATATGTACAATATAATGTTTAACGCGACTGCGCTAACTCGAATATACAATCTATCATTTTTAATTGGATGGTATCATTATATACGCAACGTTCGTGGTGAACATCCAATTATAAGTTTTATTCAAGTGACGTGTTAGTGCCGTTTTTTTCTAAATGTGAGTACACTTACATTTTTTAATATTAGCTTAAAATTTGTTCACATTTTTTTATTTGTTGAACGTGTCTTGCTTTATTTTTAAAATATAGTTTAAATACAGCCGCTACGTTTTCTTATATATTAATATTTTTTTATCTGTTTTGAAACGTGTCTTGTATTATATTATTTTTTAATTCAGTTTGAATATACGCTCCTTTTCAAAAGGTGTTTTGCGTAGTTTTTGAAATTAAGTTCCTTCGGTATCTTATTTATTAATAATATTAATATAAGATTAATATATTTTTTAACTTCATATTAATTAGTTTTTACTTTCAGTTTTAATAATGAATTGTGAGAAATGCGGAAAGGTATTCAGCCGCTTATATCTCCTCAAGAAGCATCCATGTGCTAATGTCGAAGTTCATACTTGCGATGTTTGTCAAGTAACATTTTCTAAGAAGGATTCTCTAAAGCGTCATCAATGAAATGTACATCTTGCCGAATCGCTTAAAAGGAATGTACCTCGACAAGATGCATCTTCCTCCAAGAGAATTAAAATCGATGTGCCCCAGGTAATACCAAGCTGTTGCGGACAAAGTTTTCCTAACAACTATTTATATAGGGGACAGCTTCGTTCTCAACAGCATGTGTTTAATAGTGCTTCTTTATTGGAAGATGGAGTGTATGAAATAGCAAGCAGTTTTAGACATCGCGTTGCGTCATACACAATTTTAGACTCTAGAAATTGTGATATTCAATCATTTTTAGTAAATTCTAAATTAAAGTCATGTCAACTGATGATAAAAATATCATTCAACAGACGATATCTGGTGTAAAGATGCAGTTTGAGCTATTTGCTAATTACGTGAAGCCTCACGCAGATAAGCAAATCGCTGAGCTAAAATCCCTCTACACTCGATACATAGTTATCATAAGATCTTCGGATGTTGAGGATATTTACGATGAGTTGGCAAACATAATTCAAACAAAATCAGAAAAGTTTCAAGAACGAGTTTCCGGATGGGGCTTGGTTTCAGGTTCACACTTGGAAATTCATATAAATTCATTTACCCCCCTCTCCGGTTCATCGTACTTGGAACTACCTCATTCGATTAAGAATAGACAGGCTTGTATAAACATACAGAATAACGATGAGGCTTGCCTCGCCTGGTGCCTAATCGCCGCGCTCCATCCGACCAATAATAAAGCGCATAGAGTTCGTATGTATCCACATTACTCTACCATGCTAAATTTTGATAAGATCGAATTTGCTGTAAAATTAAAAGATTTAGGAAAAATTTAAAGATTAAATAGTTTAAGTATCAATGTTTATGGTTTGGATTTAAATTTGAAAACGCGTGAATATGATGTAGTAGGACCAATTTGTTTTACTAAGAATCGGAAAGATAGACATGTTAATTTATTATTGATTGAGGAAGGAGGGAAATCTCATTATGTTTTAATAAAGAATCTCTCCAGATTGATTTCGTCTCAAATAAATAACCGCGAACATAGATTACATTTGTGTGATGGATGTTTGGTTTCTTTTAGCTCTCTCACAGCTTTAAACAGACATCAATCGCATGATTGTAATCATGTTTGTACAATTCTACCTTCAACTAAATTAAACTAAAAAAAACATTTTACAATTCAATGATTATGACAAGAAAATACCAATTCCATTCATTATACCGGGTGTATTATGAAAAACCTTTGGGGCTGTAGCTTCCTTATATTTTATCTGATTTTAATGAATGATATGTCAAACTAAATCGTTTTTAAAGCACTGTAGCCTGTTTTTAACAAAAAAAAATTTTTGACATTTCGTTTTTGACAGACAGTAGTAATTTTTTTTTTTTTTATTGTACTACATATTTTTTTAGTTATTCTAATAAACATTTATTTCCTGAAGACACCTCCATTAAATTGAGTGACAAATTTATTATTATTAAAAAAAAACTACGAAATTTACAGATATCAAGCTATCATATATTTTAATGAATCAAATGTTCGAAATTGGCCCCATTTTGTTCCAGACACATTTGACACCTTCTATTAACTCCAATTGCTGCGTTTAATATAAGATTTGGTGGTATTTCATGACATACTTGTACTATCCTTCTTACTAAATCATCTCTGGTATCAGGTGGAGTCAAATAGACATGATCTTGAATGTAAGACCACAGAAAGAAATCCAGTGGATTCAGATCTGGCGATCTAGCAGACCATCGAATAGGTCCGTAAGTGCCCATCCAAATCTGACGCCAAAATAATTATTTAGAAAATCAGTATTCATTCGTGCATTATGGGATGTGGCACCGTCCTGTTGGAACACCACCCTGTTTAACTCAGCAAGTGGCAACTCATCTAAATAATCGCCTAATTCATTGCGTAACAAATTATTATACTTTTCTTGGTTTAGATTAGCCTCCACAAAAAAAGGCCCTAGTACTCTATCGCCTAAAATGCCACACCATACATTTACACTGAACCGATTTTAAAAATTGTGTTGCATCACAACATGGTTATTTTCAGTGCTCCAATGGCGATGATTATTTCTATTGAATACACCATTTTTCCCAAAAGTGCATTCTGACCACAACACACGACGATAAAAAATTGGATCTTCCCTTAGTTTATTCATGAAAACCGTTCAGAATTGAACACTTTGTTGAGGGTCGTTTTCACCGAGAGCATGCACCTTCCGTGGTTTATAAGGAAAGAACTCGTGCTTCTTCAGAATGTACTGAACTGTAGAATGTGATACCTGCATGTAGTGAGCAATTTCTCGCGTAGACGTATTAGGGTTTTCTTCCACATAGAGCAAGACACTTAATTCTAAATTTTGATCTTGAATTACACGTGCGTTTATTTTCGGTTTTTTGAATGATCCAAAATTTCGTAAATTTCGCACGAGCCTTCCAAACTTATCGGCACTTGGACGCAGTCTGTCAGGAAAACGATTTCCATAAAGTCGCAAAGCAGCTGCAGAATTTGTTTCGCATTCAAAATATGCTTGAATCGCATCCACACATTCGCCATTATCCATTTCAATAACAAAATTTAGAAATAAATCGTTGAAAATGTTTTAATGAATGTGTGACTGACAGATGTCACAGCTCTCTTCGAGAATTTGGAATGCACTTTTATCGTTCAATATGACTGCTTGATTTTTAAATTTTTAAAATAAACACTGTAAATGTTGTTGTTGACCCACCGCTCACTGATAACATTGGTTTGTAATCCTTTATGGGCTATATAGTATTGAATATAAGTGATTTTAAAAGGTACACACATTTGCTGGTAATAAAATGAAATAGAGTATTTAAAATGCATTTAAGAAATCTCTGTGTTCGGAAAAACCAGAATAAATCGAACTAAAAAAAACCTACAATTTCTCGTTTTTTTTTCATACAAAGATATCGTTGATTACAGTTTCATATTCAGAAAAAGTAATATATTTGAATAAAGAAAAAAAAAATATATAGTGCAATTTAAAAAAACACAGTTTGCAGCTGTCTGTCAAAAACAAAGTGTAAAAAAATTCAAAGTACATCACGTTACAGTGTTTTTAGAACGATTTAGTTCGACTTATAATTTATTATATTCGGATAAAAAATAAAAAAGTTACAGCATGAAAGGTTTTTCACAATACACCCGGTATATGCAGACTTCGAGTGTCTACTTAGACTGTAGCGGCGATCCATCCGTTTCACATACGCGCGAAACAAACAAACACATTCCCTACAGTTTTGCATATAACATAGTTTGCTCTCATGATTCAGAGTTAAATAAATTTGTCACTTAGATTGTTAGATTGTTGGTAGATTGTTCAACAGTATTTACGGCGCGGTTGTTAGAAGATGTTCAAGCGATATACAATAAGTATTTAAAAACTATCTGTTATCTGTCATATATGTGAAAAAACTCTAAATGGAGGCAAAGTTGCGGAGGGGTGCAAGTCATTCGGTGTGTAATTTAAATTTCAAAATTCCAAATTATATTCCTGTTTTCTTTCATAACCTTAGCGGTTATGATAGTCACCTTTTTATAAAAGATTTAGCTATTGATAATTCGGATATTTCGGTTATTCCAGTTAACAAAGAAAAATATATTAGTTTTAGCAAAAAAGTTTTAATCGATAAGTTAAAAGATAACTCTGACGCTGAGAAACATGTTTATTTAAACTTGAAATTTTTGGATTCTTTTCGCTTCGTGGCATCTTCTATCGATAACTTAGCAAAAAATATATCTACACAAGATTTTAAACATATTAGATCAAATTATGCTGACGATTTACAATTTAATTTAATTCAACGAAAAGGTGTCTTTCCGTATGAATATGTAGATACTTTCGAACGATTGAATGAACCACTTTTACCTTCGAAGGATCAGTTCCATAATTCTTTGACCGGGGAAGTTATTACCGATATCGATTATCAGCATGCACAAACTGTATGGCGAGTATTTAAATGTCAACATTTGCTGGATTATTCTAATTTATATTTAAAAACTCACCTATTATAATTGACAGACATTTTCGAAAATTTCCGCAAAATTTGTTATAAAACATACGGTTTGGATCCCGCTCACTATTTTACTAGTCCCGGTCTATCTTGGAGTGCTATGTTACACTCAGATTGAATTGGAGTTACTCACTGATATAGATATGCATTATTTGATTAAGAAAAATATTAGGGGTGGGTTATCGCAGACTACTTTAAGACATGCTACAGCAAATAACAGCTATCTATCAGAATATGATGCGAGTTCTCCAACTTCTTATTTAGTATATTGAGATACGAACAATTTATATGGGTGGGCTATGTCACAGTACTTACCATCAGGACGTTCTCGCAGGCTCTCAAATAGAGAAATTCTAAATTTAAACGTATTACAGATCGCTGATGATTCGGAAATTGAATACTTTTTAGAGGTTGAGTATCCAGAAGTCTTACACGATAACCATAATGATTTACCTTTTCTTCCCGAGAAGATGGTACCCCCCGCGTCTAAATTTTCCAATAATCAATTGCAAACTTACATAAAATGCAAAATTATGTTGTACATTTTAGAAATTTAAAACAAGCATTAAATAACGGACTTAAAATTATAAAAATTAATCGCGTTTTGGAATTTAGGCAATCTAATTGGCTTCAGAATATATCGATCTTAATACAAGCTATCGGAAGACAGCACGGAATGATTTTGAAAGGGATTTTTATAAACTCATGAATAACTGAGTTTTTGGCAAAACAATGGAAAATGTTGACAAGCGTGTAGATGTGAAATTAATTGGGAACATATTGGTAAAAGGCTAGGGGCCGCTAGTTTAATTTCTAAATTGAATTTTAAAAATATTAAGATATTTTTCTGAAAATTTTGTAGCGGTGCAAATGGAAAAATTGCGAGTTATTTACGATAAACCTATTTACATTGGCTTTTCCGTGTTGGAGCTATCAAAACTTCATATGTATGATTTCTATTATGAATATTTGAAAGGCACATATGAAGAAAACGTAAATCTATGTTATATGGATACCGATAGTTTTATTTTACAAATTAAAACAGATGATAATGTTTTCAACAACCCCCTCCGAAATAAGGCTACAGTCGGACTTATTTAAAGATAAGAACGCAGGTAAGCTGATGAGCGAATTTGTCGGCTTGCGCGCAAAAGTTTACGCACTTGATGTTGAGAGTAGACAAGTAAAAAAGTCTAAAGGCATAAAAAAAAAAATTGTTAGGAATGAAATCGTTTTTAGAGGATTATCAAAGGTGTTTATTCGATCTAAAATTGCTATTTAAATTTCAAAATTTATTCAAATCGCGACTGCTTGAAATTTCTTCAATTGCACAAAATAAATTAGCTCCTTTCGACGACAAGCGGTGGATTGCTGTTGATGGCATACATACTCTAGCTTGGGGCCAACGCGACATCGATGGCGGGATAACGTCTTAAGAGGCAATTAAATTATATTTCATATTAGAATTATGACTCGATAGATCATTCCTATTTTTAAGTAGAAACTACCCTCCATTACATCTATGGACCTGCGCTGAGAATGCCTTTCCTCCCACACCTAGTCAGTTTGTAGCTATTAGGTAAGCATATAGAGCAAAACGATTCAGTTTTAAGTTTTCACTAATGCTGTAAAGCTGCGTTATCACAATGGAATATGGTACCTAGATTTTATACTTACTAATTTAATTTTACTATTTTTTTTGTTTTGTTTCAGTTAACAATACGAATAATTACAACAAATTCATCACCGACTCTCTGAAAATGAAGGAAGATGCGATCTTTCGAAAAAAGCAGCTTATTGGGCAATAGTCATATTTACTCAATAAGGCGGGCACTAAATGTATTACGATAGGTCTAAGTCCAGCAGCCGGCTTTGTACCCGTCATTCAAATTTGCTCATCTAGTGCGCACATCTTCTTTACTGTGGATGAGTGGGAAGAATTTTGTAAAACCGAAGGTTGCAGTCCGGAGCATTATATTGAAGCTAGTGTGTATAAACACAAACAAATTATACGACTTAAAAGCCACAGTCAAACAACAGTTTTGTTTCAAAACACATACAACAACATTTTTCATTTGATGCAGCTAATCAGTCAAAAGCTGTCCGTGCTCAAGAGTGTCGACTTTGTGCGCTTCTATAATGCAACACAAGCATGCTCGCAGATGGAAGGTGACTTACGACATAAGATTAGAACATTATTATCTTACAATGAGACATTCTTAAATGCTCTGTATATGTTTGAAATATTGTATTTACATTATAGTACTTTACATATTGATTTTGAAGTAATGAAATTGAGAGATTAATAAAAATATCTCTGTAAAAAAATATATGTTATATATTATATTTCTATGTGAAATGATGTTTTATTTTAAAGTAGGTCGTGTTACACACAAAACTACGGGTCGATATCTGTTGAGACATGTACAGACCTGTTTCGATATATTTACCCCCACTGTATTTTGTATTCAAGTAATTATAAATTCCGATATAACTTCAGTGTTCGCTAGCCCGCTTTCAAAACCGCATGTGATTTTGTCGGCCAAAAATATTGCGTATTAAACGTGTAATTCATAGTAATTATATGTAAATGAGCGTGAATTAACCGCGAATGCAGCTAATTATCCCGCGGAATTAGTAAATTAACCGCGAATTTCGCGAATAATACCGCGAATTACCCCGCGAAGTTAGTTAATTACTCGCGAATTTCGCACTAATTTCGAACTAATCCGCAAATTAAACCGCGAATCACGCGAATTAAACCGCGAATCCCGCGGATTAACCCTTTAATTAATTAAAACCGCTAATTAGCTCATTAGCGGTGGCGGTGGCGGTCCTCGGGCCGGCCAATTTAATCTACTCGCATTAGAAGCTATCTTTGAAATCAGTATATATGGATAAGGGCCGACGAAGCTGTCGAGATATTAGGACGCTGTGGGTAAATGTTGTAACTGGTGTACTACATCCAGCTATTCCATATAACGCACATGTAATAGCAACAAAAGTTATAAATACAGTTGATGCAGAAACAGTAGCTAAAACCATTTACGAGAATATCCACCAAATGCTTCATTCGGACGAAAGGTACAAAGAAAAAATACTTTTATTTGTCAGTGACAATCCTGCATATATGTTAAAAACAGGCAGACTATTATAGCAAACATATCCTAATATGCTGCATATTACTTTTGTGGCACATGCTCTCCACAGAATCAGAGACACTTTTCCGAAAGTTGATAGACTTGTATCCGTTTTTGAAAAATTTTTCAGAAAAGCACCACTGAGAGTAGATCTTTACAAGGAAAAACTTCCATCTTTGTCACTGCCTCCCTCTCCAGTAATAATTAGATAGGGATCATGGTTGGAAGCTACTAGTTTTTATACAGAGAATTTCGATAGTTTACAAAAATTCGTTACATGTTTAAATGAGGATGCTCGAAGTATTTCTGAGTGCAAGGAATTTATACAAATTTCTAGTTTAAAAATTCAGTTGTACTTTTTTCAGGAACACTTTGGAAATTTGCCGAAATTAACCACTTATTTTGAAAATCAAAATCTCAAATTAAATGATGAATTAACCACATTAGATGTGACTATTAATGATTTGAAAAATATTCCAAGTGACTTCAGATGTGACCTTCGGCAAAAGTTAGATGCAGTTTTTAATAGAAATCCAGATTTAATAATATTGCGGCAATTGTGTATTGGGACCATGCCTCAAAATCTAACTGCTAAGCACGCTGAAATAAAAGAATATTTCCAGTATGTACCTATAACCAGTTGCGATGTAGAAAAGATGTTTTCTATCTATGAATATGTATTGCATTCAAAGGGAACAATTTTTCAGAAGAGAATCTTGAAAAAGTATTGCCAGTTAATACTCCTTTACTCAACTTGAACTACAAAATGAACAAATAAAAATGTATTTCGTATTTTATAGATCACCATCCATTTGTTTTCCTATTATATAAATAAAATTAAAAACTCTTTAAATATACAAATTTTCAATAGTACGCCCGTGGGCGATGAGTCATGGGCCTCTCGTTTTCGGTCCCTAGTTATAAGTATTATTATTATTATATTCACCATTAAATGAATATTCTTCGTGTGATTAAGTAAACTCTTCTACAATGGCAGAAGAACTAAATTTCAATTTGATATTTGAAAATCGAAACAAAACAATGTAGAATTCATTCAGCTATTCAATCGTTTTAGTTATTTCCAGCAACAATTATATTACTCGCTTCTTTCGTTGTTGTGTATATTAAGGGCACAATAACTAATGTTTGAAGTACAGCACACAAAGTAACAGCGTCAGCATCATAAATAATCCGCAATAACGTTAATCTTACGGATAATGAAATTTCAATAGGAGACTGTAAAAAATCCAACGAATGGCTTTATCGACCGACTAAGCAATGTTTAAAACTGAGTGGTCCTTTAGAAAATGAGCGTAATTAATTTTATTAAAGCGAACAAAAGAATAATGGCCACCGAAATCCTGATCAATGTATACCGTTATTTTATTTATAATTAACAAACAAATTTGTGACACATTTACGGACCTAATGAACTGAAAAAAGACCCAGTTAAAATATGTTGACGGCATCAGTATTAATGCCTCTCAGCTCGATTTCAGTACAATAACCTCCGTACTCCACGTCCTATTGAGCGATTCCGAACAAATTCAAGTCAGTATTGACAAATTGCTTTTTTCTTTGTAGTTATCTTTTTAGTATTTCATCATAGCTGAGTTGTGAATTAATTAATATAAGTTTATTTTTAAATCTTTTATCTTATAAAGCACAAAAATTTGAATAAATATTACAGCTACATCTTATAAAAAAAGCGTTCTTAATAATACAAAGATATTAAAAATAATACAATACAAGTTCATATTTGTGTGAAAATATTTTTCCAGAAATGCAGACATGTGTTTCATTTCACTCTAGAATCATCAATATATGCTGCTGGAAAGATACTTTTATCATAAATAACACCCTTACAGCATTACAAAAGTCATTAAGACACAAGTATAGAACAGGAGTGCCCAAACGGACCAGTCGATCGCGAGAGCTTTTGGAGTCGATCGCGAAAAAATTAAGAATGATCACTCCACAAATTCTAGTTGCAATTCTAGTCTACAGCTGCGCAACGTTTGTCGACTCTTCCCGATTCTTCTCAAGTTAGTCAAATTCATATAAAAATCCCCGACTACACGACATACTTGAGTATCTGAACGACACGTAGTATTTGAAAGGTAAAATGACTTCGAAAATAGTAAAACGTACCATTTTAATAACGATTGAGAGTTAGAATTTTTGTTTATTATAAGTGTATAAATGTGTAAAGATAAGTGTATTTGTCTCGTTTGTCGATTGTAGGTGGCATTACTCAAGCGCGGGAACTTAGAAAGGCATTATAAAACTATGCATAAAAACTATGAAAATGATTTTCTGCAAAAAGTGCGTTAAGAAAACAAAAGGTGGAAGATTTGAAAAGTAGTTTAAAGGGAAAGCAATCCATGTTTACTTGGCCAGCGAAACAATCAGTAGCTGCGACAATCGCGTCTATTAAATTTCCTACATACTGGCGCAATACAAGAAGCCTTTCGAAGATGGAGCGATAGTAAAAGAATCACTTGTTGAAGCGGCGAATGTATTATTTGATGACTTCAAAAATAAAACAGAGATTATATTTGCTATCAAGGATGTTCAATTATGTCGCCAAACTGTTACTAGACGTATCGAAATCATGAACACAGATTTGAAATCAAAACTAAAAAATTATCTTATGGAATGTACATACTTTTCTTTGCAGTTTGATGAGTCCACCAATATGACTGATACTGCTCAATTATTTATTTTCATTCGGATTGTATTTTCTGATATGTCGGCTAAAGAAGAATTGTTAACATTACTGCCACTGCAAGAAAGTACTCACGGAGAAGACAAAATTTTCCTAAATTTTGTAATACAATATGAGCTAGTAGTCGGTAGTCGTACGTGTCGATCGCTTATCACCTAAATGTTTACTATTAAGATAAAATAAAACAAATTTTATTAATTTCACTTTTTAATTATCACTGTAACGAGTCGTTTCGCACCAACCTGGGCTTCGTCAGACATATAACTACCAAAGGGCCAAAAAGCTAGTATTAGCTTCTTTAAAATATATGATTGTTTCGGCCTTTACTTGATGAAATTCCATTATAACTATTAAGATAAAATAAAACAAATTTTATGAATTTCACTTTTTAATTATCACTGTAACGAGTCGTTTCGCACCAACCTGGGCTTCGTCAGACATATAACTACCAAAGGGCCAAGAAGCTAGTATTAGCTTCTTTAAAATATATGATTGTTTCGGCCTTTACTTGATGAAATTCCATTATAACTATTAAGATAAAATAAAACAAATTTTATGAATTTCACTTTTTAATTATCACTGTAACGAGTCGTTTCGCACCAACCTGGGCTTCGTCAGACATATAACTACCAAAGGGCCAAAAAGCTAGTATTAGCTTCTTTAAAATATATGATTGTTTCGGCCTTTACTTGATGAAATTCCATTATAACTATTAAGATAAAATAAAACAAATTTTATGAATTTCACTTTTTAATTATCACTGTAACGAGTCGTTTCGCACCAACCTGGGCTTCGTCAGACATATAACTACCAAAGGGCCAAAAAGCTAGTATTAGCTTCTTTAAAATATATGATTGTTTCGGCCTTTACTTGATGAAATTCCATTATAACTATTAAGAAAAAAAAAAAAATTATGAATTTCACTTTTTAATTATCACTGTAACGAGTCGTTTCGCACCAACCTGGGCTTCGTCAGACATATAACTACCAAAGGGCCAAAAAGCTAGTATTAGCTTCTTTAAAATATATGATTGTTTCGGCCTTTACTTGATGAAATTCCATTATAACTATAACACATATTTTAAAGAAGCATCACAGAGGTTTCCGTCTGGCGAATACAACCGCAACTAGCGGAAACTTAAAGTTAATAGACATTGGTCCGCAAATCAACTGTTTACGAGATAATAGATACTTTATTGGAACTACAGAAGTTCAAAGATACGGTCGGATAAATTAAAGACATTACGGAAAGATTTGAAAAAAAAACAGAATATAATTATCCACTCCGCCGCAAAATTGAGGAATCAAAACTATAATGTTTTTCCTTTACTTTTAATTGCATCCTTCGATATTTGTATATAATTATCGATGGACTGATTATGTTTTACAGTTACTCGAAAATAATTCTAAGAGTATTCTAAAAATATAAACCCGAGCTGGACAGTTTAAAAATTTTATATTCACAGCGATAAGCTCATCCGTTGCGATATGCGCTGTATACGGACGAGCGTTATCCTGCCTTAAAATAAACTCTGTTCCGCAAAGAGCCGCAAAAGGTTCGACAATAGGGATGACTACCTCATGTCTATACCACAATGCTGTCACAGTGCCTTGAATTTCCATTACGAGATTCGCACGTTCATCCAAATTTATACCTCCCCGCACCATAGCAGAAACTCCACCAAATCTGTCGATTCCTCTGACAGCACATTGCATGAATCGCTCCCCTGGTATTCTCCAAACTGTTTTCCGTCGAACATTGGTAAAGAAGCAAAACTTTTACTCTACAGTGAATAATACATATCTCCATTCTTCAGTAGTCCAATTAACGTGTTGCTAAGCAAATTCTAGTCTATCCCGCTTGTGAGCTGCAGTCAAAGTGAAACCCATGGCAGGTCTATTGGGCTTCAAACCTATGCTCTTTAATCTTCTTCTTACCGTATCAGTGCTAACAACATTACCAGTAGCCAGATGAAGGTCTTGCTTTAATTCCCTTGCACTGAAAAACCTGGATGGAACAGATAATATTTTTAATAAAAACTTTTAATTATTATTTTTAATAATATATAATATTATTAAAAATGGGGTGTGAAGAACACAATACAAGTTCATATGTATTTTTGAATGTATCTTCTCCAAAGACGTAGATACGTATTTCACATTTCTACATGATTATCAATACGCCCCTGTTGGAGAAGAGACACAGGGGCGTATTGATAATCATGTAGAAATGTGAAATACGTATCTACGTCTTTGGAGAAGATACATTCAAAGATACATATGAACTTGTATTGTGTTCTTCACACCCCATTTTTAATAATATTATATATTATTAAAAATACTTTTGTTTATACAAAATTGGTAGGTTCTACTTACTCAAGTATGTTTCAAATTATGTTGTTTTAATTATTATTAACTTATTATTATTATTTAGGTATCCATATGTTATATATAGGGACCGGACACGAGGGGCCCATGGCTCATCGCCAACGGGTGTACTATTGAAAATTTGCATTTTTAAAGAGTTTTAATTCTATTTATATAATTGGAAAACAAACGAGTGGTGATCTATAAAATACTAAATACGTTTTTATTTGTTCATTTTGTAGTTCAAGTTAAGTAAAGGAGTATTAATATAAACTAGCAATACTTTCTCAAGGTTCTCTTCTGCAAAATATGTTCTCTTTGAATGAAGTACATCCTTGTAGATAGAAAACGTCGTTTCTACATCGCAACTAGTTATAGGTGCATAGTGGAAATAATCTTGTATTTCAGCGTATTTAGCAGTTAGATTTTGAGGCATTGTCCCAATACAGAAAATAAATCTGAATTTCTATTAAAAACTGCGTCTAACTTTTGCCGAAAGCCACATCAGAATTTAATTTGAGATTTTGATTTTCAAAATAAGTGATTAGTTTTGGTAAATTTACAAAGTGTTCCTGAAGAAAGTACAACTGATTTTTTTTAAATTTGGGATTTGTAGTAGTTCCTTGCACTCAGAAATACTTCATAAACATGTAAAGAAATTTTGTAAACTATCAAAATCCTCTGCATAAAAACTAGTAGCTTCCAACCATGTTCCCCATCTAGTTATTACTGGAGAGGGAGGCAGTGACAAAGATGGAAGTTTTTCCCTGTAAAGGGCTACTCTCAATGGTGCTTTTCTGAAATATTTTTTATAAGCGGATACATGCTATTAACTTCCAGAAAGTGTCTTTGGTATATTCACAGCTTCTGTGGAGAGCATGTGCTACACAAGTAATTAGCAGGATATTAGAATATGTTTTCTTTCATATTCTGTCAGTTTTTAATATATATGCAGCACTGTCACTGACAAATAAAAGTATTTTTTCTTTGTATCTGTCGTCCGAATAAAGCATTTGTTGCGTATTCTCCTAAATGATTTTAGCTACTGTTATGGCATCAACTGCATTTATAACTTTTGTTGCTATTACATATGCGTTATATGGAATAGTTGGATGTAATACACCAGCTACAACATTTATCACACAGCCTCCTAATATATCGACAGTTTCGTCGGCACTTATCCATAGGTACTGATTTGAGACATGGCTTCAAATGCGTTCTACTGCTTTCGTGTGTAACTTAGAAACATAATATTTGCGGTAGATTCAACAGAAACATTTCGACTAGTACATTTTTGGAGAAATGTTTTGAAGATTGGTTTGTTAAGTTTATTTAATGGAATATTTGCCGCCATTAAAGTTTCAAACAGTTCTTCATTAAAATTGTCTTATTCGAACGAGTTTAATTTCTGTGTATGTGTTTGCGATGCTAAGTGACGTTTTACGTGCGGTTTCTTGAAATATTTTAACGATATTTTACAAACTTTGCAAAAAATTTCAGAATCACTGGCAATGGACATACGATCAGTATGATCCTTAATCCAACTAGCTATTGTTTCACGATGCCATTCTCGACGTTGTTCCATATCATATCTAAAAAAGTAACTACTAAGTGCTAAAAAGTAAGGCAATGTTCTAGATGTAAATAAATGAAAATTAAAAATATATATGTAAGTTATTGACACTAAACGAAATTCACTGCGACACTTACGTCAAAATAATTGGGAGAAGTAGATTCGATGAAAGAAACAAGATCTACTACAAAAATTACATAGTATGATAATTAACAATTAAAACAATGAAAAAAAGAAAGTAGCTCACCGTACTTTATTTATCTTACAGAATAAATAAAATGAATTATAAACTAAATTATAAATACGCCCATGAATAAAGAAATTTCACTATAATATTGAAGTAATTTCGTCGCAATTCAACGACAAAAATCAGATGTGCGGTTAACCGAATGAATAGTGCTATTCAATAACGGCCGGCGTGTTGTACTTAGCGATGTTATAGACTATGTATTTGTATTGTCCATCGTAATTTCGGTCGGTCTCTAGTTATTTATTATTTATCTGTTTATGAAATTCACAGAATAAAATTTTATTTTAAATTTAGGTATTGTTTGTGGGTATATAAATAAGTGTCTTGTTTAGAAAATATTTATTTTTATTTATTTATATGTAATATATATTAATATAGGTACAATATATTTTGAGTTTAGATATTTATTTTTTAAACCAATATTAAATGGTCGACTGTAATCGACTATTTGTTCAACATGTAATGATAAAGTCGACTTGCAAAAACCGCTGAGTCGACCATCTCTAATTTAAAGTTTTCCTTCCACTTCGATACACTTCGATAATAATTAAGTAAAATTACAAATATAACAAAAAGGAAAATAGGTTTTAAATACAGATTTAGAACGACATTTAAAATAAAGGCAAAAAGGAAAGACAATTTTGTTGAATAAACCTATATACTGCGAAAAGATGTTTTACTCAAATAAAAAATTCCGAATTTCATCTGTTTTATGCGTGGGTTAAAGCATTCATAAATATTCCAGACATACGCGGACTGAGGAAAATATCTCGTTATTTTTTATTTTATTTATTCAAATTCGCCTTCGGATATTCGGCTATCAACGCGACTCTGGCTCGTCCTTTAAATATTCTCGGCATTGAGAACTAAAAGAGTTGAAAATTTGTTTCACGAATAAAAGGAGGGAAAATCGAGATTTCACAAACTTGGTGGGAAGTTTTCTTTATATTATTCCTGTGTGCACTTGCTAGTTAGTGATGTAAACTGAATGATTTGGAGGCGTGGGTTTTTTCGATTGACATGGAAATTCAACAAGAACTTTTTATACATGTATTACGACAACTTTCGCAATATAAAATTACAGGATCGAAGAAAAAGAAACTGAAACTTCTGGAAAACACGGAAATTATTATTTGCATTAAATTCGAATAACAGTTTAAATGTTATTTTCACTCTTATTACTTGATAATAATATTAATAAGAGGGGAGTTTTTTTGAGTTATCTACCTAGCTATGAAAGAAACGAATTAGAAAAAACAAATTAGTTTTCAACGTAGTAATTATTAATTTTTCTTTGAATCGAAGTATACTATTCATGATCAAAATTCATAATTAATGAAATAAAAATGAAAAAGCAATATTATTTAATTTCCACTTTATTGAGGTAAAATCCTGTTACAACTATTTCAACACAGAACAGAACATTCATTCTTTAATGATTTATGTAACAAAAATTACAGTAAACAAGGTGTTTCAGGATTATATGAAAAAAATTAAAATTCGGGTTCAGGGCACCAAAATAAAAGAAAAGCTCCATATAAAACTGTATCCGAAGACTCTTCGTTAAATAGGTACAGTCCTTCAAAGATAAGTGTCTAATGTAGTTTTTATATTTTTTCTCAAATTTTGAAACAGTTACAAAACTCATATTTGGTAATTGCGATCAATAAGGAAATAACTTCAATTTCAGTGCAATGTGTGGTTTGGGATATTGGACTCTCATTTCATTGGCCCATATTTTCTTCTTCTTAGATTAAATGCCGATGGTATCGACTTCTTAAACAACGGTTTCTATGACCACTTAGATAACATTCCTTTGAAACTTAGACATGCAAGCTGGTTGCAACTAGACGGCTGCCCTGTCCATTATGCTAGGAACACGCGACAATAGCTGCTTTGAACGATGGATCGGTCGTGGAGGACCAGTTGCTTGGCCTGCACCGTCGCCAAATCTAACGCCGTTAGATTTTGCGCATGGCATGCCATCAGGCAAAAACTGTACTAACAATCGGTGGATAACGTTGAGGCATTAAGAAATAGAGTTGTTCAAGCTTATACAGAAGTGACACCCAAACAGTGTTGATCGGCCATTCGTTCAGTGATTACAAGATGCAACGTCTGACTGCGGACTGAGGGAAACATTTTTGAACAAATTCTTTTATACAAGTAACTTTTATAGTTACTGTTTGTTACTGTTAATAATCTCATACGTTCTTATTATGTATTCTGTTTGTCACGTTTGCTGGTTTTACAATAAAAATGATTTGTTAGAAGTTATTTCCTTAGCTGGACGCAATTACAAAATATGAGTTTTGTATCTGTTTCAAAATTTGAGAAAAATGATAAAAACTTGATTTAGACTCTTATCTTTGAAGGACTGTAACATTTAACGTAGCGTTTTCGGATACAGCTTCATAGAAAGTTTTTCTCTTATTTTGGTGCCCTGAACCCAAATATAAACTTTTTTCATTTAATCCTGAAACACCTTGTACATACAAATTCTATTTACAACTTAATTGTCGCGGTTCCCAAAATGTTATTTGAATGTACCTTAAATAAATGTATTTCAAATAAAATCTAGAACATAGAATATTTGTTGTGCGTTGTCACTGGTATAACACCTCGTTCAGTTAAAGAGTTCAAACGGACGCTTATAACGCATTTTTACCTTATTGTATGTCTTGTATTTCATAATCTTTATGCTGATGTCTGTGACATACTCTCTGTGACTCTCTCTGTGATTATAAATTTAAATAAAAAACACAAGTATTGGGGAAATTAAATTTTTTGTTTTAATTCGATAAGATAGTTTTATGATATTAATGATGAAAGATGATTTCAGGCATATGGCCAGCATGGGCGCTTCTGAGGCTCGTCATCCCGGAGCATCAATTTTAGACTACTTTTTCGAGCGTTCGAGGCCGTATGTTACGAATGGTGCGCTCGACATTGATTTCCAAGGCAGCAATAGTTGTCGGCTTGTTTGCGTAGACCAACGCCTTTAAATAGCCCTACAAAAATAGTCCAGACGCATCAAAAGACATGATCTTGAAGACTAGTGTGCAGGTCCATTTCTGGAAGTAATCTTATCGCCAAACACTTCCTTCAATAAATCGATGATTTCGCCATGTGGCGCCGTCCTCCTGAAACGAAGGGTCTTCCAGACCATTTTCATGCATTGGAAATAAAAAATCGTTGGACATGTCTCTATACCGGTCGGAATTGTTGGTGACAGCACGATTGTCTTCGTTTTTGAAGAAGCATAGCCCGGTTATGGCATCTGGCCACAAACCGAACCAAACAGCGCATTTTTCGGATGAATCGGTAGCTGATGAGTCACCTGTAGATTAGTGTGGCTCCAAATGCAACAATTTTGCTTATTCGCAAAGCCACTGAGCCAGAAGTGAGCCTCGTCACTGAACTCAATTTAACCACAAAACAGTGGATCGACTTCCAACTGTTCAAGTGCCCAATTACTGAACTGACGTTGAAAACGAAGATCGATTAACCTCAATTTTTGCACCAATTTAATGTTGTAGGCATTTAAGTCAATATCCTTGCGCAAAATCTTTCACAAAGTCGATGGACACAGGCCAAGTTCTTGCAGACGATGACGAATTGATGAATTTGGAACATCCTCAACACTGGCCTAAACGGCGACGATATTATCGTCAGTGCGCACTCTACGCAATCTGGTTGGTGGACGGGAGTCCAAAAGAGTAAATTGAGTGCAACATTTTTCAATTGCATTGCGAATAGTCGTCTCAGTTGGCCGATGATGTATGCCGTAAATTGGGTGAAGCACTTTGTGAACATTTTTAGCTGATCACTGATTTTAGAAATAAATTTCCATAATTTATTGACGCTGCTCGGCTGTAAGTTTTTGCATTATAAAATGTCAAACAATACTGAATAAAATGGCGGTATGACTTGTCAAATTAACTGTTACAATGTAAAAGTTTCTAACAGAAA
Organism: Melolontha melolontha; assembly: GCA_935421215.2. Classification (NCBI taxonomy): domain Eukaryota; kingdom Metazoa; phylum Arthropoda; class Insecta; order Coleoptera; family Scarabaeidae; genus Melolontha; species Melolontha melolontha. The sequence continues at coordinate 41,085,936 of OW285243.1, forward strand.
GGTTAAAAAACACACATTATTAATATGAATATGTAAAATAATGAACTTGGTAACTGACCTGTGTATACAAACTATTTGATTGCTTAAATATAAACGTAAAATATACAGTATGCCATAATATAAAATATGAGGTTAAACTAGATTAAATAGATTAAATAATGTTGTTTAATCTGTGATTAAACAGAGTACCTTTCGCGGATGGAGTTGTATTGCAAACTAAACCTAAAGGATGTTGACAAATTTAAACTTAAATAAATTATTATAATGAAAAAATAATTATACTCAGAAGAATGGTTCAATAATAAGCACCTCATATTCATGATGTAAACTTTGTTACACCAAGGGCCAAAGTTTACCGAGTACAAACATAAAAACGGGAAAACCAGAATAAATAAAGAATCACTTGTAAAATAGGACTAATAAAATGAATTGCCGAAATCCATATGATTATTAAGTAAAAGGTGTGTATATTTATATTTCAAAATTTCCATGACTTCAAGTAAATTTATTTTTTGCGATTTATTTTCGGTGTGTAAAATTTTACAGTTATAATTCAAATTATGGGGCTTCTTCTGTCAGATGTATTCCATAATGTGACTCATTCCTATTAATATAACTTCGTTCATTTCTTCGATTCTTTTAGAAAAAGGTCTACCTGTCTGGGCTTTACAAAAATTTAGAGCATGAACTACATTCAAGTTTGTAAACTCCCAATTTATTGTTTTTAATAATTGAACTTAAGGAGTTGTTGGTTTTGAAAGCTATGTTATAATTATTTCTCGTTAAGAATTTTGAAATTTTTTGCGTAAGATTACCAGTATAAGTAAGAGTTTATATTTATTATTCATATCACGACTATCTGTAGGGTATACTAATTTAATCGGTTTCTTGTAACTTTCTTTATTAAGAATATTGTAAATAATATCTGGTTTATATCCATTGTTATATTTGTTTAATATAGTTAAGCTCTTTAAAACAATTTTCTTTCTATAAGGGAGTAACAATTGTAATGGGATTTCACCTCAATAAAGTAGAAATTAAGTAATATTGCTTTTTCATTTTTATTTAATTAAGAACTATTAACACTATTAAACTTATTCCACGCTATGCCTACGAAAAAAAATATTTAGGTAATTCCGCAAAATAGAGCCCTACAGCGTTTCTCACGTTGTCATTCGATAAAAATCGACACGCTCTCAAGTGATTTTGAGTTTTATAAAGAGATAATGGTCACAGAGGGTGAGATCGGGACTGTAAAGTAGATGTTGTAATTCCTCAATGGTTACTGTTCGCGCCTAATGCAACCTGAAATTGTCGCAGAAGAAAATCTACGCAGAAGAAATCTACGTACCTGATCCAGACTCATGGAAAATATTTAGCTTTATTTTTAAATTCTACTTCAAATTGACTCATAAATAAATTAGCTAGTTAGGACGATAAGCAATTACCCATTGCTATGCCTTGTTTTTGTTCATAAAATTTTTCTCAAACTTGGAAATAATTTTGCGCGATGCGAAAATGATTGCAATTTGAAATATACACTTCAAACAAAACGCTCAATAATAACCCGTTTTAAAGAACACATATTAGATATTAAATTTAATAGAACAGAAAACTCGAGCCTGGCAAACCATGCATTGGACACATATCACACCATGTTGGTTAAAGGGTTAAACCATGTCAAAAACATCAACAACCCCAGAGATCTCGACGCATACGAAAACATTCATATCGTTAAAAACAAATGTAATACGCTTAACTCGGACAACGGTCCTATCCCATACAATTGCCTTTTTCATTCTTAGAAAAGAGTTAGAAAGATTGAGTGCGTGCAAATGGAGAATGAACACATGTTGTTGACGTTTTCTTAAAAGAGGTAAGTTGACGTAATTATAGTTTGTGTATTTATTTTAAAGTCAGTGTATATATGTGGACCCCGTGTAAAGTTGTTACGCGATTCTATGTGTTAGCTTTACTGTGTCTCATGTGCGACACTTTGATTAATGGTTTTTCACGTATTAAAGATACAATTATTAATTATGGGAAGGGGTTTGATACCTTTTTTAAGTCATTAATAGTTATTTATTGTATAAGTGTTTTAGATAGAATTTTCCTTCTTTATTATCATATAAAATGCTTCTTGCTTGTTGAGACAAAATTTGCTATCTGATGGAAATGCTATGAATGTCTTAGATTAGCTTAAATTTTCATCTATTTTTGAATATGTAAACTGGAACTTTATATATAAAAAGATCTGCTAACATAAATGTATTAAACCATTTAATCTCGACACAAGTGACTCTCACCTATACCAGCAATAACTCTTTATCCTCTTTTAAGCAAAAGAAAAAAACTTTTTTTGACTCATTCGACCTAGCCCAGAAACATCTCGTGTATTAGCCGAGGATCAGCCAGTACATGACAGAAACATGAAAGTAATTTATATACAGCTGAAACAATTTTTAAGTAAAATAAAATGTAATTCAAAGTTTCTGTAAAAAATAAAATATGCAATCAGAACTTATATGTAAAATTGAAAAGAACAAGGTGATCGATATCTAAGGAATACCTATGTGAACCGCAGAGAAGATATTGAATTTCTTAAACAGGAACTAACAGAGGAACTGAATAAGTTGGCCATAAAACGAAGAACATTGAATAATTCAATAGAAACAAGGAGAGATAATAATTAAATTTGAAACTACCGCGAATAAACGATATAAAAGGAAAAGAAAAAGCTGAAGAAATTAAGACGGAAGTACTTAATTTACATTTTCTGTGACACGTCTTAATTCCTTGCGTTTAATATGATTTGAAATTTAAGTTCTCTATTTTTTGATCCTTTGAGACAAAGAAGTAACAAGAAAGCAATCTCAAACAATAAATGTATATGCGTCATTCCAGGTTAGTTCGTAAAACGTTCAACTCGACATAACGAAAACATGACAAGCATAGTTCTTTACTTTAATATTCCACGTCCTATTTTGCCTTAAATAAAAATATAAAGTTTCAATAAATAACATGTAGTATAGTTCGTTTCAACTTATTTCAATTTAACTAAATAGAAACTTTGTTCCCTTCTATCATCTCTTGGTGCGAGAGACCAATCAGCTAGCGATAATCTAAATGAGATCCAGGTACTTTAGGTCGTAGAATAGCAAAGATATATTTTGTAATATTCGTGCAATTATTTATATAATGGAGTCACTGTAAATATATACTAAGGAAGATCGGAAAGTTTCTAGAAAGAGACACACAACACCACTTTGACACCACTTTATGCGCATCTTTCAATATTTATGTAATAAAGTTTTCTCCAGACACCTCCCACAAGAGAGCAAAGAAGCTGTCACCGTGACTGCTCGCTTATGGGCGCTTCCCCTCTATATATTGTTCGTCGAATCATATCAACTGCCGAACTTGATGCTTTCCTTATAGATCCTTTATCACTTCTAACTCTTCTTTAGATAATACCATGCTTCACTATACTATAAATTGTGCTGGAGCAAATACCAGTTAACTTCGACGTTCTTTCTATTATGGGCTTTTCTGTAAATTCTCCATTTCTTGTTAATTATACACATTTAACAGTATTTGCTTAGCTTGAACTACCAGACGAATCTTTTTGGCGGCATTATTTATATTGTCCGTCACTAAGTCATAATTATCGTTATTTATTTCATATTGCTCACCTTCACTCTCTTTGTTTCAAGGTCTCCATATTTGCTTATAACAAAATATATGCTTTCTCACTTTACAATTTATATTTTCATACAAAAAAGGTTTAAGTATATCAATACGTTAAGCACGTATTACGCATTTGTTACAAATGAAACAGACATGCAATATACACGTCTGTAACTGTACACATGGACAATACACATCGTATTTTCCAGAATTTACTTCTGCTTAAGACACGTGTTTCTGCCATTTATTATTAGGCGTCATCAGTTAAGCTAGTGAAGTAATTTAAATCTTAAATCGCCTATAAGGTATAGCAAATTTTGTCCTATCAGGTAGCACCACATGATATAGTGACATCTGACGGACGAAAGAGACTATGCCGAAAATGGCAACCCTTCCCTTGACCGGCTATGTCGGTACAGAAGGGAAGAAAATACGTATATAGGTGTAAGTCCATTAACACGATGCCAGATGGCAGTAAATATACAAAAAAGGTTTAAGTATATCAATAAGTTAAGCACGCATTACGCATTTGTTACAAATGAAACAGACATGCAATATACACATCTGCAACTGTACACATGGACTTACACCTATATACATATTTTCTTCCCTTCTGTACCGGCATAGCCGGTCAAGGGAAGTGTTGCCATTTTCGGCATAGTCTCTTTCGTCCGTCAGATGTCACTATATTATGTGGTGCTACCTGATAGGACAAAATTTGCTATACCTTATAGGCGATTTAAGATTTAAATTACTTGACTAGCTTAACTGATGACGCCTAATAATAAATGGCAGAAACACGTGTCTTAAGCAGAAGTAAATTCTGGAAAATACGAGGTGTATTGTCCATGTGTACAGTTACAGATGTGTATATTACATGTGTGTTTCATTTGTAACAAATGCATAATACGTGCTTAACGTATTGATATACTTAAACCTTTTTAGTATATTTACTGCCATCTGGCATCGTGTGAATGGACTTACACCTATATACGTATTTTCTTCCCTTCTGTACCGGCATAGCCGGTCAAGGAAAGGGTTGCCATTTTCGGTATAGTCTCTTTCGTCCGTCAGATGTCACTATATTATGTGGTGCTACCTGATAGGACAAAATTTGCTATACCTTATAGGCGATTTAAGATTTAAATTACTTCACTAGCTTAACTGATGACGCCTAATAGTAAATGGCAGAAACACGTGTCTTAAGCAGAAGTAAATTCTCGAAAATACGAGGTGTATTGTCCATGTGTACAGTTACAGATGTGTATATTGCATGTCTGTTTCATTTGTAATTTATATTTTGCTATTAACGAAAATTTATATGGACTGTATTACTTAAATAGAAGAAATGTTATATTTAATTATATCATGTTAAGTAATGAGAATGACTACTAAATTTAATTCCAAGAACTAACATAAATAACAAAATTAAGTTAGCTTACTTAGGCATAATTTATTTAATACCACTCTGGCTATTAAGCCAATGAACAACTTACATCTTAGATGTGTTTACGTAGGGTAATTACCTGCTATTTAATCAAGTTAAAATAAGTTCAAACGAACAATACCACAATGCAAAAATGAAAGAGGCAATAATATACACTTACCGCGTGTACGTTCAAGAGCCCTTTAAAGGACGAATGTTTCAACAAGCTTTCGGCAATCTCTGCTGCCATCCACAGGTTGTCGTTGTTGCTGCTGTTGTTCTTCGAGCGATTCAGTGTCGCTTGAAGAAAATATACTTTATCACAATCTTTATATACTTGCGAAGATTGTGATAAAGTATACGTGGTTTTAACCGGAAGATCATTTGAATTAAGGATGAGGGAATATCAGGAGAACTACGAAGGCAGGAAAAGGGATCTCAAAATTTTGAATACAGAAAATAGGGGTAAAAATGTAACTTACTAGAAAGTCCATAAATTAATAGACAATTAGACTCGGTATTAAGCAATCAATTAGACGTAAACCACTGCCCTTCAATTAATTTATTTTTGTAACTTCTCCCTCTCCACTCCTTCCTCTTTCACTCTCTATTGACAGTCTAATTTAGTCCGTAGTATACATTAGTAAACCACCCGACGAAGCCAATGCTGAAACAATTGTAGTTCGTTGTTAGTAATAATTTAAAAATTATTTGAAACTTTAAAACTAGTTTTTAATCTACATTTAAATGTAGCTTCGACAAGTATCCCCCTTGTCAATTTATTAAATAAAAAATATGCCGATAGAAATAATAATGCCGGAAGTTGTACAACAAATAATTTTAAGTTAATCTAATATAGGATGTCAGATATTCTATTTTAGTTTTTTTACCTCGAATAATCGTAATAAGTAATATAATTTCCAAACTTTAATGCTGTGCTGTATAAATTGAAGTTATTTTAACAAACGATTTTCATTACTAACTCTGCGGGCACAATTTTCCAATCCTATCAATACCTTTATTGTTAAACTCTTCCAGATAAGTACCCTTGATAAGATTGATGTAACAACGGGAGTTTTTTCTAGTTTTCTGTTACGTTCCTTCCGCGACGGTATTGATAAACCTACTAAACAAGATTAAATATCCTAGAGACGACAAGCGACGTAGTTGCTAGAAAAAAAAAAAATTTTAGAAGTTCGTAAAAGTATTAAGTTGCCAAAACCAATCTAGATATATCAATCATTGCGTTAGTTCATTTAATAGTAGTTATAACTCTTTTATAATTCTTGTAAATAGAAATCACTACACACACATGAACACCCTTCTATCTACAATTAATTATGTCATAAATTTCGTTTCTAAAAAACCCGAAATCCTAGAGCGGATGATTATTTCAAAGACGCTTTTAACCTCTTGCTCAAAAGAAATTATTTCCCTTTGAAAGACGTCAAAATATTTCAAAAAATATATAATCTATCGCAGCTAAACTTTATAATTCAAATCGATCTCGTACACAATTTTTTGCAATATGGGCTGTCCTGATTAATCGTATTTCAAATTATGATACCTTCTTTTCAAGTTATTGTACGTTACTAGGTATATTACCGTATTCCTCGTTAGTAAGAACTAATTATAAGGTTGATAAGGAGAATAGATTGGAAGTCTTTGCTTGAAAAAATTATTTGGAAAGATTTTTGTAACTTAAATATATACAAACTAGTTCAATCAATTAACCACGCATTTTTCGAAACAAGATTTTTTAAAATATCACTAAGAATGCGAGTATAATTAAAAAATCGGGTGTAGAGATCACATATTTATGTCAAAATTCCCATTCAGACATCCACTGATGAGTCCATAGTAGGACAAAACACGTGTCCGCATATTAACACTTACCTTGCAATTCACAGCTTCTCGGATCATATTAAAATTTATATGACATCGAGAACATAATGTAGACACGAGAGTATGTGTTTTGTCCTATTATGGTGCATGGATATCAGTGCATGATGAGGGATAGACAAATTTCACATCACTACTTTACCTCATGCAGTCAAGCTGTAAAAGGCAGCATATAAGAAAATTCAGTAGCATCAATTGACGAACATCACGAACACCAACCCAACCAGCGCCTTCTCCATGACAAGTATAACACTAGTAAGTGGTTACCATTGGATGATCGTTAGGTACCACCCAGGGAGGTGCTGATACTGGTGATAGACTGATCGATTTTACACGCTAGTCATTTTTGAGTTAACGCGCGGAATGTGATAAAAACTTTCCTTCTAAGATTAACAGAATGCAATTCAGTTCTATACTTTATTTTATGCGTAAGATATGAAGGCGATTTATTGTAGATAATTTTATAAACTAAGCACATGAAATTGAGAAATCCTCGCCGTAATATTCAAACACCTAATTTGATTTAATTTGCGAGAAATCTATAATCTTCCACGAACACTTTAAATATACTGAAGGATGATTCTGTACAATCTGAAGTTTTCAAGCGTTTTGACTACCAAGAGGCGCCCATATATTGAATCGCAGTAATCAAAATGGGACAACAGTATAGTATCACAGAACATTTTCTTCGTAGGAATATTCAAAGAATGACGTTGGGGAAATGTCACTTTACGTTTGATTATTAATATTGGTGTTTTCTGCAAATTTCAAAGACTCGTCAATATAGAAACCCACCTACGCTCCACACAAAACTTTCTACATAACAGCACGCCTCTGATAATTGAACTGACAGTCAAGGCAAAACTTTCTTATTAACTACCAAGAACAATAAAGCATGATTTATTCTCATTAGTGAATAAGCAATGTTTATCAGAAATTTCCAAGAAATTACCCAGATCACACCAGAAGGTCAACTCTACATTAAGACACTACTAGAGAACCCGGAGATGGAGAAGCTAGGCTTTCAGCCAACCTATTTCGTAGTAATAAAAGTAATTAAAATTATTACTGGCTTTATAAACGGACATTGTCCTTTAAAGAAACATATGTACGGCATGGGCTTTTATTAGCGAGTCCTGGGGTGGAACCGCGCCGAATCGAGAAGGCCTCGATATCTTCCCCACACACCACTCTCGCCCTTGCCACAAAACGAACGTTGTCGATCCAAATAGCTACCATGCCAAATCGTCATCGATTCCCCTCCCATAAATTTGTAGTCGATCTCGACAGCGCACAAGACCACTGTCACAGTGTGGTCACTTTCTTATCGATGCCACATAATATAATAATGTGCTAACGTATTTGACATCATACATGCTGCAAATGGTTCACATTTGCAAATTTAAAGATAAGGAAACATAAAATAGTTAAAAATAATTTTAAATTCAATTATTACGAATAATGTAAACGGGGAAAATTATTTCATTCGTGCGCTTCTTCCTTTTATATAATTTTGCGGAAATTTTTGTTTACTCGCTTATACTTATACAGAATATCTAAAACTGTAAATTACTAATATTCATCATGATAATTTATGTCCGTCTTAAAACCAAATATTGAGAAGTTAATTGATAAAATACGTAAGTTACAATCACATATCTGAAATAAAATATTTTACTTAGCAGCGTCCTTTAGGCTTTGCATATCCATCCTTTTTTTGAATGAAATCCTTTACGATTTACGTAATTATGTTCCTCGACTGCCGGTGCTATAATATTCGAATATCAGTGCAGCCTACCGCGCCTAATACTCCAGGAAATTCCGTTACATTCCAAAATAATTCCTTCATTGTGCGTTTTTTTTTCATCTTCTGTTGGAAATTTAATTCACTCATTTGCTAAATTATCCACAATTAAATTAGTAACTGTATTTATACAATGGGAAACAGTTTACTGGCTGACAGAAATATTGTAACTTTGACCAGTTGATTTTTGATGGCTGCCGGTGGCATGAAATGACAATGTTACCAATACTTTTAACTCCGCTGACAAAGAATTGGGATGTTTGTTTGTATTCATTAACGGCACCAAAAGTTGCATTAAATTTGTTGCTAATTGACGTGAGAGCCTAAAACTCTTTTTAAATTCGAAGTGCGAAAACATCAGCTACATTTCCCATATTTCTTCTTTCGATTTTCAAGTTTTTCCTTTGTTCTTTCGTGACAGCCCTTAATTGTCGCGGGACCCATCTGGCCCAATTTTTTATGTAATTCGACATCTGAACAATGTCCTGGACTCTTTCTTGACTTCATTTCGCCTCTCATTTCACCCTACAGATTTTTGCACGTTGAATCCACTGATGAAGATTCTTCATATATAACATACACCCTGTATAAGTGCAAAAATATGAAATTCGGAAATGCTGAACAATAATGAAAGAATTAAGGATGATTATATTGAACGTAAAATTACTACAATAATAATAATATATATGCGTACGAAATAAAGATTTAATTTAATTTCAAAAATTATAATGACTATTACGATAATACAGAAAAAAAAACAAAAGACATTAAAAGTCTTGACAACAGATTAATAAAAAAATTAACTAGAAATCTCTTACGGTATACCAAAGAAATCCTTTATAAGGTAGAAATAATTACAGTTATATAATATGAAAAGATAGATCGAAAATTTAGAACAATTTTAAAATTTAAAACTGGAAGGTTTTTAATTCAAACAAAATTACAGACAGTTTTCTTTTGTCTATATAGGTGCCGGCCAAGTACGCCAGATGTTCATACAAAAAAATAGCTACAGTGAGAAATAAACTCTCACGTTACAATATAACGGTAAAGAATAGACAAATTATTACATTGAAATTCGATTTTAAATTACCAAGCAATAAATTGTAATTAAATTGAATTTAGATTAACGTGATATTTCAAAAGACCATACAAGTAATATATAAAGTTAATGAAGCTACAACACTCTAATTTGAACATAAAGAAAAATAATATAAATCTCAAAAGTTAGTAATTATATGAATATAAAACGTCAAATCAGTAAATTATAAGTAATATATAGATACCACAAAGAATATACGAGCGTTGTCCGAAATGGGGTCGTAAGGCCAGTGGTTGCCGGTATTTAGCGATGTCTCGTCGGTATGTGATTCGCTGCTGGGGATTAATTTACTCGGGGTTCCCACGCTACTCCTGAAGGGTTGTTATCTTTCGTATAATTACGCTTCAGAGTTGCCAATCAAAAGACTTGGGCACGAAGAAGTTTTCTTGATTCTTCTTCCGTAAATATGCCATAAAAGAAAACGGTATTTGGCAATCTCAACACTATGGAGAGAGCATTTCAATCCGCCGAAGCGACTTAGCAAACCAAGCAGACTGACGTCACTTTAATTTACCTCAAGGGTGCAATCGTAAACACCTAATAACTCATCCACTCTGACTTATCGTATCACAACGAATCAATCTCTATCGCAAAACCCTAGCCAAGGCGATAGAGGAGAGAGATGGCGATACCGTGAGAAAAAAACACACAGATCGTCAACAACGTACCTGGCTTTATAAACGGACATTGTCCTTTAAAAAAGCATCTGTACAGCAAGGGCTTTTATTAGCGAGTCCTGGGGTAAGAGATGTGAAAAACCGTAGGAAACTAGTCTTCATGTAATATGCTCTTGTGAGGAACTCAAGGGACTCAGACAGAGACATTTCAAAAGAGAGCTATTGAATCCTACGAGGGTACTCATATTTATACTGAGAAGAATAATGACTTATTGGGGACACAAAGCAGAGGGTGAAACTGAGAGACATATTGTGGGTGGTACAAAGAGCACTGTACTCAAATGCCTGAATTTACTGGCGTCCAACCTAAAGAACTAGAAGAAGAAGAAGATCCAAATCACAATTAACCACTCAAAGTAGCATCTACATCATTCATTGGAAAAACCTGGTAAAAACATGGAAGTGAAGCAAGTGGGAATGTACATTGAATCATTGACTTTGACTTCCATTTCACAGTGTGTTGATTTTAATGTATGTGCTATTGTCTTCTGAGAATTACTTCCTAAATAAATGTCAACCACTATTGCATTGTTGAAATGCGAGATACCTTGTGATGTTACTTTACGGCTTCTTTTGGTCTCAGTGAACACTCGTTCATGAGAAAATCATCTCTTTTGCGGCGATACTAGTCGAGAAGCTTTTAATAACTATTTTTTCTTTGTTGTTTCATGGCGGCCGTTAAATGTCGCGAAACCCATTTCGCGCAATTTTTGCTATAATTCGACGTCTGAACAATGATCTGGATTCTTTCTTGACTTCTTGCCCCTTGAATTCACTGATGAATAATCTTCACACCATACAATCGTTGCCATAGGCGGCTTTCAAACGCCTTTGACGGGTTTGCAACATTCCAGCATTAAAATTTTTATCACGGCTCGTTGCTCACACATCTCATATATAAAAATCATGATAAACGACACTGTTACTTGACAACACAATACACGCGAAAATAAAGTTTTACAAGCTAAGACGAGAAATTACCGTTTGCAGGTTAACGCTTGTTTCTAACCCCATAATTCACATAATGACATTGTTTGGAGACCTTATACACCCTACACCTTAGCTTTGTGTAGCTGCAAGGAAGAAAAGGAGTGAAAGATAGATATGAAAAGTGCCATCATACAAAAAATCGCGTTTCAATCTTCACGTAGTAACGAGAAAATGATTTTTCTTTATTCGAGTCGGGCCCTGCCGCAGTTAATCTATGGACGGCAATACGGGAATCAAACGATTTACATTCAGTATGGATATAGTCTTCACTGTGGCTAGGTGCGTTCACAATGGCATCCTATACGCATATCGAATATACTTATATGGTTTTAAGTTAGGACCAAAACAGGAATAAATAGTCTTGTGGCAAAAAAAAATTACGCAAACGTTTCCCGAATCGACATCTTCCTTCGTCTAAAACAATTGTGAGAGCCGTGTATCGACTTCGGGATACAAGATCAGTAATTCCACGTTTCGAAGATCGTAGTTCTCAAAGATCACGCAAAGTGCAACAACTAGAAGGGGATATTTTAAATATAGTGAAAGCAGATCCCGACATAAGTACGACAACCCTAGCACGGGAAGTAAATGTGTCTCAAAGTACGATGCATCAAATTTTGAAAATTTACTTCATCAATATTATATCGAACGCCTGCAAAGGTTAACGGAACTAGATTTTCCCCTTCGAGTTGCTTTCTGTGAGTTGTTTCAATACAGAGAAGATTATCAGCCAGAGTTTTCATCAGTAATTCTCTTTATCTACAAATTATTTTGTCCTATTCCCCCTACATCGATATTTGTCAGTACCACCACAAATTTAAAGAAATTTTAAAAATGTAAATAATTGCATACAAATACTTAAAATCCAGGTATTTGAGCTCACTAACACATCCCATGGACACGCTACCTAAAGTTAACGATTAACATTTTTTTTTAAATTATAAACATAATCATTTTATAATACAAAGGTATTTTTAATAATATAAAATATTATTAAAAATCTGGTGTGAAGAACACCAGTGAACCAGTGATTAGTGTTCTTCACACCAGATTTTTAATAATATTTTATATTATTAAATTATTAAAAATACCTTTGTATTATACAAAACTGGTGGGGTTTACCTACTCATGTATGTTTCAATTATTCTGATAATCATTTTATTGTTAAATAAATTTAACTATAAAAGGTAGGTATTATTTATATAAAAAAGCATCACAATAAAAAGACCATACGTGCAGCTTGACATTGTCGTCTAGCAAGTCTAGGAATTTTATCATTTTTTTTGCAGATCCATGAACTTGAATTATAATTCAAATTCATGGATCTGCAAACGAAAAAACAGCTGATAAGCAAGTCAGCAAGTCCATAAATGAAATGCATGTAAGTCATCTCAGCGTTCGTATAGCGATTCATAATATAGAACTTCCCTGACAAGAGTTTAACTTTTAATGTCAAGAAACAAACGTCAAACAGCCACACGCCAATCAGCCAAACGTCAATGATCTGCAACAAATTCGACAAGTACATAATGTTAAATCACGAGACGTATGCAAATGAAATTTACGTTTAAACTGATGTTCTTTTCGATATCTTCGAAACAAAGCGGCTTTTCAAAAATCATCAATGGACAAAATATTCTTAGAATAGCCCATGGAAAACCTCTTGAATTTTTGCCCTTTGTTTAATGAACCCACTGTATAATTATACATAAACTCATTCTACTTTTACTCATTATTATTTCTTCTTTTCCACTCCTTTCTTTACATTCAATTCGACAATAAATCCTCCTGTAGACGATTAAGTATTCCACATTCGTCAAAGCAAACTGCAACGAACATTAGTCTGCACAAAAAAGGAGTTGCAGATTAACTAATTTGTTTGTGCAATCCATTTGCTCGCTCCTCGGTTCTCCGTCCGTCTGATGTGTTTTATTGGGCATTACGGTGCCAATCGAATTTTTTCCCCGTCGTCGGAGTTGCACCACCGTTCCGTGCCCGTCGATGGAGAAATATAGCGGAAGGGTGGAACCCGGAATAAATTCCGCCGTTCCCCTGTACCATAGCAGTAAAATAGAACGCATAACAAATGTGCCGCAAAAACGACGCAAATGCCTCGAAACAAATGATATATTTATTATTATAGAACACACAGATTCGACGATAAATTTCTTCCATTGTCGATCGGAGGAATTCAATAAAATCCCCTCATAGGAATTTATTTAGCCATAATCACCAAAAAGGATCAGTTTCATCACATATTCGGAAATATCATGGATTTGATGAGCACATTGCAACGAATTATTGTTCGTAGCTATCCTATAACGTGTCGGTCTTCGCGTAGGCTTTCCGCCAATAAATTAATAGTAAGGGAATTAAATGGAAATACAATAGTAAGTTTCTCTTTTATTACAATTTTTCTGTACAAGTTCCTATACGAATTTTTATTTCAATTCGAAATGCGGGAATAAATATTTTGAATTAAAATAGAAGCTCTTATAGAAACTTGCATATAGAAATTATAATAATAATTTAATTAGTCGTGCCAATGGAATGCTTTAACCTTCTGAGGCCCCACTGAAAACGGTTTGACAGAAATGCATGAAACTTTCCCTATGGATGAACTATGAGTAGAAAAGCTTAAATCATTTTTTTTTAAGTTTTGTGAGAAAAGGTTTCTTGAAAATATTTTTCTCCATTTTAATGGACATCGGAGCACAGTCAAGTCAAAATTTATTATGTAGGTAAACGAAAAAAATTTTCAGTATTAGTTAACAGTTACTAATTATCTGTACAGAGACATGGTAATCATAGAAACAATTACGTTCGGTGGTAATACATAAATAAGCGTTACATGTTTTGCAAAAAAATTTTGTGTTTTGGGCAATTGTTGAATTTGCACCTCATTCAATTTTTCACTTTACTTAATTTCGGTAAATGCTACATTACTTGTTCTGTTGGGGTTGATCATGGCGATGGAGCATAGCCTCCAGCATTGTTTCTTGTTGTTAACCACGACTTCAAAATATTTTCGTTGTTTTCTTTGTTACGATTTTTTTCCTCAAGGAAGTAGGCAGCCACTTGAATTTAAAAATCAGGCAATTTAAAATGTCCGATTTCTTGTCACCCAGTTTTTTCATGTCCTGGCGATATAAAATCCCCGAGTAAACTATCACTAAATCAATCAAATGCAATATCGTTTTCAACGTCCATTTCCTTGTTCTAGCAGACATCCTATAGTAACTTATCATCCTGTCTATTAAATCAATCCCACCCATGGTGTCATTGTAATTCGTTATTATGTTAGGGCGAGGTACTTACACATACTTAGAGTCTTTTTTAGACCATCTCTTGCAATTAGCTGCAGGTTGCTCCCCTAAGCCTGTTGAGGCTATTAAAATGGGTTTTGATCAAACCATTGCACGATGTTGACTTGCCCGTCGTTTCTAATAGTTTGTTCTGTAATATCCCCAGGAAATTTTTTAATTATTTTTCTGCAGTTAAATGTGCTGCTGTCGGTATCCTAGACTTCATTATTGTTTCCGTACACACCATTTTCATATTCAATATATATTCCAAACGTGGAATTGTTGTAAAAAACTATCCACAAATACCTGGGTACCAGGAATTAAGGACCTCGTCAAACATATTACAGCAGATAGTCCAACTCCTAGATCTACATCGCAAACTTCGAATTATGTTCCTTTATTCTGGTAAATTTCAAAATCTAAAACTAATCCTTTCGGTGTGGCACATACGAAATTTTTTAACCCCTCAGGGTTTGACTTGCCCCTTACAAGCTGTTTAACGTTGCATACACCTGTAAAAGGATCATCTCCTCATCAACAGTTACTATCGGGCGGCGATCTAAAGATAAACAACCATTTCGAATTTTGTCTGCAAGCGATCTGATGTTCCACAGTTTATCCTTTTTTTTTGTATCCTCCGGTATATCATTATCTACTACAACTTTCAAATAGCTTCTAACAGCAAAAAACCTTTTGCGAGCCATACTAGTGACGATACGCTCCACTCGCGTTGAGGCGGCCCAATACATTCTAATCTGAGGAAACTTGAGGATGGAAATTCCAAGGAATTTCCTTACTTCATCTGTCGACAAATTCGTGGGTTTATCGTGCTCCAAAAGATATTTTAAATTGGTACAGTCGCAAATATTTTCCACATCAGAATCTTCAAAATACATTGCGATGTAGTCTGAGATTTTCCAGTCTTTTCTCTCCAAGTATCTATCAGTAGGAGCAGGTGTATCAAATTGTGGTCCATTAAATCTGACAGATTTTTTCCAGGAGTTTCGTCCACAACGAGCTTTCAAATTAATTAGAGGAATGTTAAATTCTGGATCGGAATACGAACTTGAGTCGGCAGATGATTGCTCTTCAGGTTGCTCTTCTAGACCTTCTTCAGGTTGTTCATCTGAATCTTCTTCAGGTTGTTCATCTAGACCTTCAGCAAAGTTTGCATTATTTTGAAAATTCTCATTTTCGGAATCGGAATTAGTTTCATCGTCCTCGTATCCCTCGATATCAGAATTTTCCAAACATGCCGGCCATGTTCTCCAGGTCGAAGGTAGGTTCTATTGCCAAATATTGCTAAATAAGAAAAATATTGATTTGTAGACCAGGGAAATAATCCATTTAAGCGTACATGAATTTATTCCGACTGTAGGATATGTAAGTCGTTATGAAATTAATAGAAATACATTGTAAGAGTAAGAGTAAACCTTTCCGCCTCTGCGTCGAAAGTTTCGTTTTCGTATTTTCAAAAATATGTCTAAAACATGCCATCTAAGGTTGCCTTGCCGAACGCACTCATTTTCGTCACACTTTAACAGCTGATCCACTAGTTACATGTAACCCCACTTGGTCAATACACCGATAGATGGCACCTTATGCACGTCTATTTCAATGGACTGCCGGGTTTTAGTCCAATAGAAACAAATTTGACTCTAGAATGTCTCAAAACTAATATGTCCATTTTAATGGACGTTGGGCCTCAGGAGGTTAAGAGCACTTCGCACAGTGGTACATAATCGTCCTAACGTGATCTAATTAAAAGAAAACGATATTTTTTTTATCAAACCCAATTACATATTGTCTTCCTCCAAGTATAAATTAACTTTTCAGAAAAAATTAGAGTCGCCTGACCTTGATTGAGATAGAGCGTTCAAACTTGTCATTTCTTAGACGAGAATATTAATAAATGTGCCGCTTTAAGCCTCTGTAAATGATTTAATATTTACAGGAGGTAAAAATCCTCTTTGCCTATAGAAAATGTGTTTCTTGGGCTGCTGTTGGCTATAATACAAATAACCCACATTAATACCGTGTATTCAGAAATTGCCCTCATTAGGAGATGTTTCATTTTCTTGGGAATTTTCCTAATAATGACCGTTATCGTTTTGAAGGACACCCAAAGACGTTCCAAAATTCATGCCAGGTAGTTGCTTAAACATTGTTGTGTATAAATAAGTCAAAAAAATTGCCGAATATACCCGAATGCAGGGTAGGGGTGAAATGAACTTCAGTCAGTTTACTTAGGAGTTTTTGCTACTTTGACTGCGATTGCAGCAAAGAGAAGTTTTCGTTTAGTTTTTTGTTTGTGATTTAGCGTTTAGACCAAAGAGCATATAATATGAGTGCACATTCCACGTTAAAAATTAAAATCTTACGCTAGCGCCTCTGATATTGATATGATAGTACTAAATTCGTAAACATCCGCGATGGCGGCATTTTTAAATTACTATAATGTTTTTTTTTGTTCTAAATATGCTCTAAATACATGTTTCGATCTTTTTTGATCGCATCAGTGCGATATATCTATAAATATAGAAATCACAGACACCTATTTACGTGCATATAAATAAAAATTAATTATATTAAAAAATAAATCTAAACTCTATGTAAGAAAAACATATTTTAAACAATATTTTAAATTTAACTAATATATAAGAAAATGCAATATTCCTGCGGTAAAACAATATAATCTATATACTCATAACTAAAGACGGCAGACTATGTGCCCACACTGTCAAATTTAATAATACACCGTTAAATTTTTTTAAAATAAATATATCGAATCCCTATACAAAACGTTAAGAAAAAACATAAATAACTTACCCAACATGTTTACATTGTTGCAAAAAAATTCGGATGTGCGCGATGAAAAAACTGCACCATAATATATGTTTCTGTATTAGTCTCGGAAAGGTTCGTACGTAGCGACGTATATATATGTTTATATACTGAGAAGGATTGTTCGACGTTGAGAGATGTTATATTTGCATAGTTAAAGTGCTCTTTGTATCTGTACAATGGATCTTCAGTATTGGTAAAAAGTTGCCCTAATTTTATAAAATCTACATTTTTATCTAATACACCTTATGTGTATTATTAAATTTAACAGTGTGGGGCACATAGTCTGCCGTCTTTACTCATAACAATAAAAAAAGAAATTCTAATAAATAGCAATATAAAATACATACGCACAAAAGATTAGAAAACCCTAAACTTGCCGACGTACCAAGAACCTAATTTACCTTCTACAAATGCATCAGCTGCCTAATTTTTCTCGAGTTTCGATTCAGAGATCTATCATTAGAAGACCGATAAATGTCGTCATGAAATTTACTAATAATTAAACTCGTAGATTCATTTAACAACTGCTCTTGAACTAAAGTTTGATGTTTTCTTGTGAATAGAATTTACTTGGCCAAAAGATTTTAACGACACAACCATCTTATCGTAAATGGTATTAACATATAATACCAAACTAATGTGTGGGACAAAGATTATTTGATTCACTAAATTCCATAAACACAGTAAATGTGTAATGAGGTTCTACATCAGAAAATAAAGAATATTTACAAACCTCACAATCGGGTAAATTAAGCCTTTTTAGAAAGAATACACATAGATAGGGGACAGCTGGATCATTAAAATCATTCTCATCTTAATCGCAATATTTAGAGAAGAATCTTCTAATTCATTCTTGTCCAATATACTAATTTAAGCACTTTTAGGCTCAATAGAGGCCATAAATGGTAACAGATTAGTTAAGATACACCCACTTTCCTCCTCGCAATTGAACTCGTTGGAACGAGAAGTTAAATTATGTAGATGTTGTTCAAAATGATCCTCGCAAACATATATTTGTTTTGAATTCGAAAGAACATCAATACCTGAAAAACTTTAAACCATACCTGTTTTCTACCAACATCAGATGGGAGAGTGAAGAAATGTTTCAAAGTCTATAATATATCGTCAGATCCCGCAGTTTAAGAAGGAGCATTTAAATTAAATATGAAATGTGCGTCCAGTTAACTGTACGCACATTACATATTAAATTGGACGTGGGCTCTCATTAGACACCCTTGCGTCCAGTAAACTAGACGTTGGCAGCAAACCTATTAAACTATTTCCTGAAAAAAAGCTTAAAAATGATATCAAACACAACACGACTTAGAAGAGAAGACGTACGTAATTAACAGAGAGCGTACTGAAGCGATTGAATGGCCAATTGCCGATAAAGCGTTGAGACGGTATCAGTTATAGTATGCATGTTATAACTGCCCCACTATTTGCTTGCTCGATTGCATTCGCCGAGCAGATCTTGTTATTTCCGTCGTTATGAATAGCATATTGTGTGTATTCCGTTAGAAATTCAATTCAACAGTGGCGTGTAAGACGGAATATAAATTTATATATTATTTCGTTAGTACAATATGAAACAAACATGTAAATAATTTACATATCTGTAACTATGCACATGGACAATACACCTCGTATTTTCAGCAATTACTTCTGCTTAATACATATGTTTCTGCCAATATAGGCGTCCTCAGCTAAGCTAGTGAAGCAATTTATACAAATTAATACAAACCTGTTATAAACAACTGGTTTGTATCTGTATTTAAATTGACTGAAATAGCCCGCAAAGATCAAGCAAGTTCCGTCCTATAAGAAGACAACTATTTAATAATTGACATCTTACGGGCGAAAGATACATTGTCCGGAGGGCTACCTATCGTTCGAACAGCTATGCTGCTACGGGAAACGATAAAATACGTATGTAGATGTAGTCCATTAACAACCTGCCAGATGGCGGTATATACGAAAAGGTTTTGTTTAAGTATAACAATACGTTAAGCACGTATAAAGCGTTTGTACAATATGAAACAAACATGTAAATAATTTACATATCTGTAACTATGCACATGGACAATACACCTCGTATTTTCAGCAATTACTTCTGCTTAATACATATGTTTCTGCCAATATAGGCGTCCTCAGCTAAGCTAGTGAAGCAATTTATACAAATTAATACAAACCTGTTATAAACAACTGGTTTGTATCTGTATTTAAATTGACTGAAATAGCCCGCAAAGATCAAGCAAGTTCCGTCCTATAAGAAGACAACTATTTAATAATTGACATCTTACGGGCGAAAGATACATTGTCCGGAGGGCTACCTATCGTTCGAACAGCTATGCTGCTACGGGAAACGATGAAATACGTATGTAGATGTAGTCCATTAACAACCTGCCAGATGGCGGTATATACGAAAAGGTTTTGTTTAAGTATAACAATACGTTAAGCACGTATAAAGCGTTTGTACAATATGAAACAAACATGTAAATAATTTACATATCTGTAACTATGCACATGGACAATACACCTCGTATTTTCAGCAATTACTTCTGCTTAATACATATGTTTCTGCCAATATAGGCGTCCTCAGCTAAGCTAGTGAAGCAATTTATACAAATTAATACAAACCTGTTATAAACAACTGGTTTGTATCTATATTTAAATATTGGCAGAAACATATGTATTAAGCAGAAGTAATTGCTGAAAATACGAGGTGTATTGTCCATGTGCATAGTTACAGATATGTAAATTATTTACATGTTTGTTTCATATTGTACAAACGCTTTATACGTGCTAAACGTATTGTTATACTTAAACAAAACCTTTTCGTATATACCGCCATCTGGCAGGTTGTTAATGGACTACATCTACATACGTATTTTATCGTTTCCCGTAGCAGCATAGCTGTTCGAACGATAGGTAGCCCTCCGGACAATGTATCTTTCGCCCGTAAGATGTCAATTATTAAATAGTTGTCTTCTTATAGGACGGAACTTGCTTGATCTTTGCGGGCTATTTCAGTCAATTTAAATACAGATACAAACCAGTTGTTTATAACAGGTTTGTATTAATTTGTATAAATTGCTTCACTAGCTTAGCTGAGGACGCCTATATTGGCAGAAACATATGTATTAAGCAGAAGTAATTGCTGAAAATACGAGGTGTATTGTCCATGTGCATAGTTACAGATATGTAAATTATTTACATGTTTGTTTCATATTGTACAAACGCTTTATACGTGCTTAACGTATTGTTATACTTAAACAAAACCTTTTCGTATTATTTCGTTAGACTTCGTTGAAATAATTGCTTAAAAAATTATATCCGCTCGTTTCCAAAGTGCAATCGTGTTTACATGTTGTTATACATGCATATACATATTGCAGTGAACTGTAGTAATTTGTTGAAAATGGTTCACAATGCACCACAATGAGTTCGGGCTGCTTTTTGGAGAGTTTATTTATTTTATTAGAGTCCTCTAAAGTCTCAGGTTCATTTACGAACGTGGACAGAAAAACAAAATATAAGCATTAAAACAAGCACTTTTCCACAATATGTCTTTATTACAAAAAAAAAAAGTAAGAAAAAATCTTAATCAAATATTAAGATAGCTAATTGCATTAATAAACAAAAAGCAGGAGGGAAAAAGATTGCGAGATAAGTGACACGCTCGCAATGAAAACCTCCAATTATACGCGAACAAAATTTAAACTAATTAAATAGTATGGAAAACTTTTAATTTCAATTGTTTACTTTAATCCCAAAATACAAACGTCAAACAGATTACAAACTGTTATCACGCGTGTCTAATACCAGATCATGCGCACATAAACATGAATATAAATTTCCCTCCAACCTGATTTCAAAAAACATCTTATTCGTGAATAAAGGAAAAAATTCCTCATAAGAAATATGAAAATTTTCCTTGCTATTCAAACAACTATCAAACACATCAAACTTAAATATACTCAATAATGAATATCACTCTAACAATCAATTAAATATAATCAATGCATTGAAATATTAAATCTTTAATATTACTTACGTTTTTATAATCATAAAAACTATATTTGAAACACACATGGCAAATAAGTGTAACATTAATCAAAATTAACGAGTCAAAACCCTCGTTAATAATCCCGTAATGAAATCAAATCACCATCAACCAATTAGTAACAATAAACGTGATATTAATCAAAAACTATAGTTAATTAACTATTTCTTTAAAATCAACTGTATCTACAGATATTCTGTGTGTCTGCCGGTTACACCCCTCTAACTTCTTTATGCGGAGAAAAAATGCGACCACATGTGAAACTATAACTATTATATACGTCACAGAAATATACAGATATAATCAAAAGAATCGGTTCAAACATCAAAATAAAATAATTTTCAAAATATATAAAAATATCCTGCAAAAATAAATGTACATACATACAATATATTATTCAAAATTATCTTCGGGGAAAAAACCACTACAATATGTATTTATTGTTCTTGTGATAGTATATTTTCTATTCTCTTCTATAAGGGAGTGTTTCTGGTTTCGTTTCCTTCAGTGTTATTTGCTTACAACGTTTAGTATTTTAAAAAATCCGTTTTATATTTTTATATTGTATATTTATCATATAATTGTGTATAAATATTAATTCTAATTTACTATCTTATTTTTGGAGTAGTTTTCGTTTCTTCTTTTTAATCCATTTCTTTCTGTTCTTAGTATTTATCTTTATTTTCATTAACTATGGATAATTCTCGTAGGGCAACCATGGTAGGATGGATTATAGGGCATACAGATTGGTTACATATTCGTAATGATACCGAGATATATTGCAGTGCCTGTTCATTAAGTGTAATGTGCAGAGACATGTGTTTCGAAAACTCATCTAGATAACATACTTCCATCTGCACCTGACACTTTTAACGAAAAACTGTGTGAAGCTTTAATGGCGGCCAATATCCCATTCAAAAAGCTTAACAATCCAGTCCTCAAGGGGTTCCTTACAAATATACTGATCGTCATATACCAGATGGATCTACTTTACCACTTACCAAAATATTATTTGAGCACCATTGCAAAAACACGAACTAACCTCTCTGGTCATTATCTTTGTGTTAGTTCAGATGAAACAACGAATGTAATGGGACGATATATGTTAAATATAGTTGTTGGTATTCTTCATCCGAGAGCTTCGTACCAACCATACTTAATTGCAACTAAAATATTGCCAATCGTAAACAGTTGCCGAAAAAATTGATCCATAATAATATTCTGTCATCCAATAACAACTATAAAAACAATATGCTATTATTTTTGATTGATGCGATAGCTTATATGTTAAAAATAGGGAAGTTATTAAAGCAATCTTATCCCAATATGCTACACGTTACCTGTGCAGCACATGCACTACACAGAAAATGTGAATACATCAGGGGTCATTTTCCAAATGTTGATAAGTTAGGTTCATCATTTAAGAAGATATTTCTCAAAGTTGAGACAAAAAGTGGATACCATATTTAGCAGAAATCCAGATTTATATATACTATATCAATTCTGCACAGAGCCGATTGAAAAATCTATACATTCGAAGTATGGTGCACTTTTGTAACATTTTAATCATGCACCCATTACCAGTTGTGATGTGGAACGCACATTTTCTATTTTTAAAGACCTTTTAACATCTAAAAGAACTAATTTAACACAGCAACAACTTGAACAAATTTTAGTTATTCGTAGTAATGTTTTACACTTTCAATGTTTCACAGATAATACATAGTTTTGAGTTTTGCTTTTCATAAATTATTTTTATTCAAAATTCGATATGCAATTCGCTTGTCTGCATTACTTTTGTTTCAGCAGTAGTTGCTGCCGGTTACCAAACCGTTTATTACATTCGCTCTGTTGTGCATTGACAGATACATGTTAACTGCATATATAGGCATGTGCCAGTTATGCAGCTGGCTGCACCTATCATATTGTTCGAAACTCACAGAGCGCTTAGAGAAACAAATTGCGAATACAAGGCAGACGCCTATGACATCAATCGCTCGAGTCCGCTCTCTGGTAATTCACTAGTAACTAAGTTTAAAACGCAATGTATAAAAAACGAAACGAACGTTGGGTACTTAAGTTGAGCGTTCAATCACATAGATTTCTTGGAAAGGTCAACTGACCAATATGATAACAGAACAAAGGCTTTCTCTTTGCTGACGAATATATACAGGAAATCTCTAAATTTGAATTAATATTTTAAATTTGAAATATATTTGTGAAGAAATATAATTTAAAATTAATTAAAACATTCTTAATACACGAAGTGTAACAATTTCAATATAAGTTCTTCAAGAGACTAGGTCATTTTTTAGAGTAATGCATGTATGTTTTAAATGTTGTAGAAACCATTCGCTACAATATTTCGCTTATAAAATTTTATGTCAAAGCTATAATTAATGCCACAGTAAATTAAACCATTGGGACTAATGTTTCATTTAAAAAGATGGCGTTTATCGTTTACCGTCAGTTACTTTTACTATCGTTAGACGTCTTTCCGGAATCAAGGGTTTCGAAGTTGTTTTGAAACTTTTTACGATAACGCCTCGTCATTTTCACAGCAGTCGGCGCGACAGAAACGAAATCAGGCACAAGTTTTACAAATGAAATAAAGACCATTATTAAATTCGAATCCCTCTGCGACAGGGTTGGAGCGTGAGCGGTCGAAACCATGGGAATGGGTTTCTTTGTTACCCCTTGACGACGACGGCGAGAAGCATTAAAAGACGGGCAACGCAGGAGCTTTAAAATCGGGACCATTTAAGCAAGTTTTATTGTAGGCGAGATGTTTTTAAAAACATTCATGAATAAAAATAAAATAAAAAGAAAAGTGAAGTGCGGATGGAAAAAGAGAGAAATCTCAATCCTCATCCCAGTAGACAAATACACTCTTGGGAAACCTTATGAGCAAATATAATTTCATTTTCTAGCGCCGCGGAGCCACACATACTATCCGTCTCTGTCTTATCTGCGAAAACTGTAGATTCATGTAGGCATATACTTTGCATACGTAATGCTTTTATTGGTCCCACTTCCCCTTCCAGATCCTATTATTCCTTAATCTTCGGAGTGATTTTATTCATATTTTCTCATGTAAAATGGTCGTCTCATAAAATGCGCAGTAAAATTTGTATTCCATATAAAATAACGATTTAAATTTTAAATGTATTCGGGAAATCTCTTTCGTAGTAATCACCTTTACATACTATTCAAGCAGTACGAAGTGCAGCAAAAGTGCAGTTAAATGTATTTTACAAGTAGAGAACACATTCTACAAGACGTTCTGAATAAGAATGCATTTCAAAATTGAATGGCTTTAGGTTACTTAATTTTCTTACTACAACTCCTGTGGTAGCTTCATTTAAAACTGTTTTACATATAAACTGGTATAGTTAAACTTTCCTAATTCGTAAATAAAGCAAGTGCATGTTGTAAAAATACTACTGCTAAATAATAGATTCGCACAAAACAAATATTTATTTTAAAATGGAAATAAAACTAATTAATAGGTTAATCTTCACTTCATGAATATAGCAGAACCCGGAAATGGCTTGCTATTGCTAGTTTTGGGTTTACAAGGTGTTAGGAAATGCTTTAGCCAATATTTACAAAAATCGATTTATTTATCAAATACAATCAAAAAAGTTATATGCAATTTTTGGTGAAATATATAGCGTTTTGGAGAGAAAGCATCGTTAAATTTGTAACTGGTAAAGACAAGACACAAACAATAAAACTACTTACGAGGGCCACTGCTAAAATTAGCGGAAAATTGTGAAATAAAGCAAATTATGCTATGTAAATCGCTTTATTGTTTCTCAAAATACTCCCCTTTAAGATGTATAAACTTTAGGATCCTATAAAACCAATCTTCAAAACACTTTTTCCATTCTGAGCGAGGTATCTCCAAAACCAGTGATTTAAATTCTTCAACAGCCTCTTTAGGCGATGAAAACCTCTTTCCACGCATTTTATTTTTGATGTTTCGGAATAAGAAGAAGTCATTGGGCGCTAAATCGGGCGAATATGGTCAATGAGTCATTAATTCGATGCTCCTGTTAGTCAAAAACCCAACAGTTTGTTGTGCTCTTGAGCGGTTGTTTTGTCATAATGAACAATGATTCGTCGATTTATGTCGTTTTTTCTGACTCCATCGATAACTTCCGGCAAAAAAATTGACGTATACCAGTCAGCATTAACTGTTCGTCGATCCTCTAATGCAACAATTGCAACATGAACAGTTTTTCCGAAGAAACAAGCAATCATTCCTTTCGAAACGCTTCGTGACAATACCACTTTTGTTGGTTTAAGTTCATTTTGAAACATCCATACAGTCGATTGCTGTTTAGTTTGAATCTTATATGAGTATATCAAGGATTGTTCACCTGTTACAATGTTATATACAGAATTTGAACGACCACAATCAATTTTTTTTAACATTTCTTGTTCCACTTGACACGTGCCTGTTTTAGCTCGTCCTTTAAATTTTGAAGGATCCACGACTGGATAGCTTCCTGATATGTAAATTATCGTGCAAAATCGTATGTATTTCTTTCACCGCAATGCCTAAGGATGCCGCTATCTCACTGTATGTCACATGTCGATCTGATAAAATCATTTCACGCACATCGATATTTTTCGCAACAGCAGAGATGCATGGACGTCCTTCACGAAGATCGTCACCAAACGTTGGTCTTCCACGCTTGAATTCTGCGAATAATTTGTAAACCCTAGTTTTGGATGGTGCTTCATTCCCAAATACCGAACAAAGCTTTTCCACACATTGCTTTGGTATCAAACCGTATCGAAAATCGTAAAAAATTATCACTTGAAAATCACGATCCAAAATTTCCATTTTTGACACAACTATTACTTTGCTAAATTCTGTTGAGACAAAACTGTTTGGTTTTAAATCGAACTGTCAACTGAATTATAGGTTAAAAATGTTAAATTTTACGAATATAATAACTGTGGAATGCTGGAAATTCAAGGAGTAGGTACTTGATTCCGCGAATTTTAGCAGTATCCCTCGTGTAGGCATCACGTTTATTTGTTACAGATGCCTAAGATATCTGTGACATTTTAAGCACTGTCAATATGACCTTTAGTTAAGTTAAAACAATTAAAGCAACGCAAAATTCATATAATTAAAGGAAATGTTGAAAATGTCCACCATTTGCTTCAAGACAAGCTTCAGCACGCCTGCATTTTCCTTATTTCTTATAAATTCTGCAGCCGTCATAACGCGATTTTCAAGATCTTCCACATTTTCTACAGAAGTATCGTAGACCAGTCATTTCATGTAGTCCCAAAGATAGTAATCACAACTGTTAAGATTAAGTGATCGAGGTGGCCAGGCATGCGGTCCACCTCATCCAATCCACAGTTCACCGTAAATTTCATTTGAAAAGTTTCTGACCTGCAGAGTAAAATATGCAGGGGCCCCATCATGCATGAACCACATTATTCTACGTAAATCCAAAGGTAATTCTTCTAGTAATCCTGGTAATACTTCTTGTAAAAAAATATAAATACCTCTTTATATTTAAACGATTGGATAAAACATATGGACCTATAAGTCGGGTGCCAATTACTCCAGCCCACACATTTATAGAAAATCGAAGTTGAAAATTGTATTCAATTATTGCACGAGGATTGACATCGGCAACATAAAACAACATTCGTCAGTCATTAAAATTTGTTCCGAAAACAGAGTGTTTTCTGCAATTTTGTTAACAGCCAATTGCAACATCGACGTCTAGCGATAAAATCGTCGTTGTTCAAACTGTGTACTCTTTTGAAATGATAACAATACCAAAGAGATTCTGAAGAGCCCTCCACACTATCCAGTGACTAACTCCAACTTCGCGAGCTACTTCTCTAGTGCTGATTGAAGGACCTACTTCAACAATTTGAAGAATATTTTCCTCAACAGTCACCATTCTTTCATCTCGTCCTCTTCCCACTTCTTGGTTTTTTGGTACTGCCGAACCTGTTTCCCGAAGTCTTTGGTGTATCGCTTTAAAACTATTTTTGTTAGATATTCTACGATGAAGATACCGTTCTGGGTACCTTCTAGCTGCGTCCATGGCATTTCCACCATACACAATGTGCATATCAGCGTACTCTTGAATGGAATATTGAACTATTTTAAATTGAGCAGAATTACTGTCAATTTGACACATAGTGTTTTACTTTTTTTAATAAGTAACATCTTAAATATTTTAATCAACACATCACTTAATAGAAAAAAGGAGATTATATCAGTAGTTGCCTAAATTTTTGGCGTCTATCTTGTACATCGTGTTTCTCGAAAACCATACGACTAGGAGAAATGCGATAATAGGCTTTTTTGAAGAACTTTTTACGAAGAATCTGTCCCTTAATTTTGACTAAAGCATTATTCCCGAACACGGTGTATACATACAGGGTGAATTTTTTAGCTTGTTAATGTTAAGTTTTAAAATTTAATCATTCGATAGAGGAAATACATTAGTGCCCCACTTACATGGAGGGAGAGGAAAGAGGCGGGAGTAACTTTGAAATCTTAAATAGAAACTCGTATATTTTATTACAGATTCTAATTCTACTAGAAAAAGTACGTCGGATTTGTCTGAAACATTTTTTTCAATTCATGATAGATGGCGCTGTAATCGACGAAATTCAATTTTTTTTTACTTTCTCGCACTGAGAACCTATGCATGCGATTCTGCAATTCGTTTTCAATAAAAAAGATACCACAAAACATGACTTATCATGAAAGTACTGTTATCATAACCCAGCAACGGTCGTTGCTGTCGTTGCAGTCCTCCTTCCTCACATACTTGGTCAACGCGATTTCCTTCGCTCACGACTTATCGAAGTGATTTCAAATTAAAAACAAAATTCTGTCTTTCTTATTCCATTGCTAATGTTGAAGATAATTTTTATAAAAATGTTGTATATATGTATTTAATGTTTGTGTTATTTCTTCCATTCGCATTTTGTTAAATTACAAATACACAAAATAAACGTACAAAACAAAGAAGGAACTTTGAAAAACAACTATTACGCTGTTAATAGTATCTACTACAGAATGAAGTAATTAACTGTATAAGAGAAATTGAATTGGTTTTGGTATATGGAGAAGCTGGTAGAAGTCTTGATAATGTTGTCAATCTTAACGCTCATCATTTTCCCGATAGGTTTCTATAACGTGCTTCATTTCACCGTACTATCAAACAATTCACTACTGATGGAAGTGTTAAACCAAATAAAATAACCAGTTATTATTATTATATTATATTAACTGCAGTGACTGTTAATCCTCATGTTAGCACAAGAGAGATAGCTTGCGATTCTAGGTTGTCCCACACAAGTGCTTGAAATATTTTAGAAGAAATTATTATATAAATTATTGAAGGCCATGTTGAAGGAATGTTGAAATGTACCGAGACATTTTGGAAAATGAACTGGCAGCCCTACTTCAAGACATTATCTTAGAAGTGCGACAGAACATGTGGTTTCAACAATCACACTATTCAATGATAGCACGTGAAGTCCTTGATCATAATTTCAATGGTCGCTGGATCGATAGGACTAGTTCAGTAAATTCACCTACTAGATCACCGTTGGTACAATCAAGTACCAACAACACGTGTAAATATGACTGAACGAATCAGAAATGCTAGTGCCGAAATTCAAGTAGATACGCTTTTCGGTTGTCTGCATTCATTTGAAACGCAGATCAATAAGTGCATTGAAGTCGAAGGCTATCATTTTGAGCACTTACTTTAATTGAAAGATGATGAGGCGACGGGAAATCTAGCACTCTGACAACTGAGAGGTGAAAATGAAGCACCCTGATACGTAAGAGGCAAGGAGACTCAGTATAATCAAGCATCCCAATGTGATACTACGTATACGTCGTTGTTGTTTATTCACCAGCAATTTACAGTTCGACAGGCGACATTTTCCTAGTTATTCGAAATTTGTAAAATGAATAAAGTTTTTCTAAGACTAATTTTGATTATTTACAGAGAAAACGTATTTTTTAACACACGTATAGCAGAATCGTATGAATAGGTTCTCAGTGCGATAAATTTAAAAAAATTGAATTTCATCTATTACAACGCCATCTAACCATGAATTGAAAAAAAATGTTTCAGACAAATCATACGTACTTTTTCCAGTAAAATTCTAAAATGTAATCAAATATACGGGTTCCTATTTAAAATTTCAATGTTAGAAAGAGAGAAAAATTTTAACACTAATGTATTTCTTCCATGGAATGATTAAATTTTAAATCTGGAAATTTTTTTGCGAACTGCTTATTTTTCGAGATATTTGAAAGTTTCAATTTAAAGAATACACCTGGTATATAGATTAAATGAACACAATCGAGAGTTGTTATCAATTATTGCATTTAGTTAAAATTAGATATTTACATATTACAGGCTGAAAGGGAGGAAGTATTGTTACAATGAGGATTGTCTTAAGTCGCGGGACAGCTAGTGTGCTCAGCTTTCAGAAAAAATATCGTGTCGCGAACGGACACTTGGTAAAAAGATGAAAAGACTTGTGGTGAGAGATGTTTACTCCTTGAACGCTAAAAATCGAAAAACCTTGTCTAGAAAAAACCTACTGTTGAAGCAACCGTTTTCATGATCTACTTTAGTGATAACCAATCACATGCTAATAACGATGCCTAAAGACTTAAGCGTTGTTACGTAAATTTTCGCTTTTTGGATTTTATCTTGAAATTTAATAATATCACTTCTGCCGTAACTTTAATTTTCATATGGTAATTCCTTTTCGTAACGTTGAATTAGGTATGTTCGCACTTTTAGGTCTTTTGCATTTTAGCTGGCCTATTTTGTAGCTCTATAGTTCGTTTTCCCGTCGCTTAACGTCGCGCGTTTCATATCGACCTACTTCGTCTTGATCCCGTTAGCGTGCACACGTGTTTTCACACGGCTTATTTGGCAAGAATGCTAGTGGTTTAATTATCGTTTTGTAATTCCCTTTTATTTATTTTATAGTGGGTCTTTTAGGAATTCCAGTATCCTTTTAGCCTGGGTCTTATAGGAAATTTTGGTTCTGTAGGAATCCTGTGGAATTTAGAATCGCTGACTTTTAACGAGGCTTCCCGTAAATTAGGGACACTTCGACATCTTGCTGGGGCGTGGCCGTTCGAACTAGAATTCCGTAGGCAGACCGACACTGTTTGGGAATTTATTCGAGCCCACTGTGGACTAATTAAGTTTGGATGGGTAAACTACACCTTAATTTATGAATTAACATCAGGTATTTGAAACTTATTTACGGCGTGCTCGAAACTACGCTGCCATCTAGTTTGTACGTCATAACTTCAGCAACGAGGCCGTTTCAGAATTTCCAGCCTCACTGAATTTCGATTTTGTAACTCAGTTATTATAATTTAGTCAGATTTTTTTGTGTATTTAATTCATGACATTAATCCGTTTGAAATCAGCTGATGCTGTGATCTTTCGGGTAGTTAGTAGTTTGGATTATATGTGTATTTGCATCAGACACTTCAGAAGTGTTGTGATTTTGGCTGAGAACACCTACCGAGAATTAAAGCCATTTTTGTCATATGTTATTTTCCTTAGGTCTGGCAAGTTCACAGGTCAACGTAGAATCACCCTTGGGCCATAAGGGCTTAAGAATACTATAAAGGTGTTCGTATACCTGGTTAACCGTGTCACTAAAACTAACACTTTTGCTCATATGGACTTACAGAAATAAAACACCAACAACGGTATATAACAATAACAACCAAATTTATTACGTAGTGGTGCCCTATTTACTATATATGCGTTGTGTTGGCCCACGACGCTTCCGCAATTAATTTCTGAGCTGGCCGGTGAGTTTTTCGGGGGAGGGGGCTTTGTAGACCATGGGCGGAATTAGGGCTTTGTCCTAATTCCCACTGGTGGTTTTGTTACCTATTCAGTTTCAGGGCTAACAGCGTTAATTAAAGATACGAGCTCAAAGGTTGTGATGTAAATGAAATTAATATCATTAAAAGATTCCCTAAATAAAATCCCTTAAAATGATACGTCAGACGCTAAAGTTTAGATGACCTTTACAATAATGCAGCTACTAAATTATGTAAATTTTAATACGAGCTCAATTTCTCTATATATAAAAATTCAGCCTGCCTCGAATTTCTTGAAATTTTGACACAACGAGTGTTTTTATACTAAAGAATATATATTTTTTTTAAACGGCGCGACAAAAATATTCGTAACGTACCGTAAAGATTTCTCAAATACTTGATTTACTAGCACTTTTTTATTACAAGTTGACGTTTGCTAATTATGTGCTCTATTTAAGCTAACATATTGTGAAAAAGGAAAATAACTTTGATTTAGTCTTGAATTGTCTTATATTAAAACTTAGATGTAAGTGTCAGGAACATGTCATTTTTTTTAAAATTATAGCAGACAATTGTAAAATTTGAAAGGCGAAAATATAAACGATATTTATTTTTGAAAAACAATTAAGCAAGTAGCTGTTTTTTTGAAAGAAAGAAAAAATGGAGAAACTATTATTGATTGTCGACATATACGATATGTACAATATTATTCTAAACAGAATAGCATATGACACCGTAACATTCGAATCCATTGTTGAAGCAAAGCAAAGTAGTGAATTTTCCAACGAAATTCTCTCGATGGTCTCGGACTATCGTCACTTATTTGGAATTTGAAAATTGAAATGTCAATTATATTACTCCGAAAGATCAATCAGTCAAATTTACGCAATGGCACACGGTTAGTAGTTAAAAAATTGATGAGCAATCTAATTAAAGCAACAATTCTTACTAGACCTCATAAAAGTCCCATTTCATTGCAGGTTTTAGCTAGTAACTAATAAAATTACTAATTAAGATATAATTAGAATATAAATGTACGTAATTAACAACTAAATTGAACTGTACAATGTAACTTCGAAATGAAAGATACAGAATTATTAAATACTAGAGGTAGATAGATTCTCGGAGGGCTGTCGTTTATGGCGAATGCTATACAAAAGAAAGGCTTTCTCTTGAAAATATGAATAATATGCCACAAAGTGTCTTATGAATTTTTTAACATTTTTAAATTGATTTAGCTCTGAATAATATAGTTTAAAACAGGATTAATAAAGTTTCTGGTATATGCGAAGTGTAACAACAGCCAGTGTCGATCGCATAAAAGTTTACACATAAAATATGGAGAGAAATAAAATATAAAACGTTCTCAAACACTTACCATATTAAATCTTCCGTGAAATCACAAACTGGATAACCAATAATGATGTTTGCTATTGACGTGACGTTGACAATCCCTTTTGGACCAACACATTAAAGAAATATTATAAAGTAGACACCGAATTTTGGGGCGATCATAATAGAAGCCCGGCATTTCTGCTATAAAGTTTTTAATAGTATCCAACATCGGTCGTTTTCGCGACGTATATAACTGCGACACTCTTAAAACATACATAGAACTACGAAATAGTACTTACGGCAGCATAGCTGCATATGCAGGAGACCTCATACAGAGCGGAAGTAATACTGAAGGTTGTACCATTGCCACCCCATCTGTTAACATTTCAATTATTAGATATTAGATATTAGTTTATCGATGCCAACAACGACCGTTATACTTCTAGGGATGTTATATTTGCGTATTTAAAATAATTTTTGAGACAACTTAATGGATCTTTAGATACCCAAATTTGTCTTAGTATGAGAAAATCGGAATCTTTGTCTAAAACACTTTCAAATTTTTCTATTACACACTTGGCCTTCTAGTAAATGAAACGATACATTGCATAAAATAAAAGTAACACATAAATTGAATTTAAATTTTTTATAGTGTTAATTGCCATTTTTTATCGAAGAATGATGTTTGCTATTGACGCGACGTTTACAATTCCTTTTGGACCAACACATTAAAGAAATATTACAAAGTAGACACCGAATTTTGGGGCCATTGTAATATAAGTCCGGCATTTCTGCTATGAAGTTTTTAACAGTGTCCGACATTTGTCGTTTTCCCGACGTATATAACTCCGACATTTTTAAAACATACGTAGAACAACGAAATGGTACATACGGCAGCATATGTATATTAGCAAGAGATCTCGTACAAAGTGGAAGTAATACTGAAGGTTGTATCACCACTGACGCCCCACCACTTGTTGTTGTACCTACACCACTGCTTGTTAGCGCTATTAGCCAGCTCTAGTAACAACTATTTATCTTAATTCTTCATCAGCATATCTAGATTCTCTACCGTTTTCCGTTCATCCACATAAAAAGGAGTGCGCACTTTATAAATTAAATTCAAAATTATAAAAGCTGAAAATGTCGTTTCCCAAATTAATACGAACATATGAGTAAGAGAAATCGTTCATATCTATAAACTGCACGGAAATACAAACAAAATTCCATCGGACGTGCCTAAATAAATGAATATCATTCATTATCGAAAGATTACAATGTTCAACGGTAATTTACAGTAAAACGCCGCATTTAATTATACAAATGTTCAGACATTACAGCTCGCAAGCACTCGAATGTCAAATTCCGTAACGGAAACCGATTCTAAAAAGCGCGCTCGGCAGAAACATATCCGCATCTCTAGCTGTAAAATTTAAATACTGTCGATCGTGCAAATAAATTGATTCTACCAATACCAGCGAGGGCAATTCATTTCTGTCAACGTGGAGTGCCCATAGAGGGCATCAGTTTACCTGAACGCATTCATTATTCAGGGAATTACTTGCACTGGGGCCGCGTTAAATATGAACGGGAGCAATGCGTGTGATGAATACCGATGCACTTAATAGACTTCTCGTGTACTTTAATAATTAATATAATTGAGGGATAGGTTGATGGAGAACCATTATGTTTCCAGAATTGTAAAAAGTACACTTACCGGTAATAGTACAATTCAATTGGAGAATATTATAATTCTAGTGCGGTCTCCCTAAGATTTCCTGCGATATACGCGGGTTATTCTAGTAACTTTTAATAATGTGTTTTTTTAGAGGTATCGACTTTTAAAATAAAATAAACAATTTAAAATCATGGTAATAGCCATAAAATTGGCTTTATTGATGATATGATTGTACGCCATTTTTGTTTGGATATGATTTGTGGCATGTATGCGCCGCCGCTGGCTCAAATTAAACGCAATCTGGAAGTCCAATTTTGGACCAATTTCTCTAGCAGCTGAATCCATATATTAACAATACCTCTGCAAATGTTGGCTTCCAAGTGGTCCAATGTCTCTGATTTATCGGCGTAGACCAACGACTTCACATATCTCCATAGAAAATAATCAAAAGGGATGAGATCATACGATCATGGAGGCCAATTCACAGGACCATTACGCGAAATTATGTTTCCCCCAATAACCTGTTTGTATCACGCGCTTTGTGGCATGTTGCATCGTCTTGTTAAAAACTGTTCTAAATTAACGCCATTTAATTGGGGAACGAAAAAGTCAATAATCATGGACCTATAGCGCTCTTCACTGACTGTAAGATTGTGACCGGCATCATCTCTGAAGAAATCTGGGCCAATAATTCCAGTAGCCCATAAAAATCATAAGCCGTGACCTTTTGTACATGTAACGGCGTCTCAATAATGGCTTCTGGTTGTTTTGTGCTCCAAATAGGGCAGTTTTGTTTGTTCAGCCCTTCAACCAAAAATGAGCCTTATTACTGAACAAGATTTTGCGATAAAAAAATGGTTAAGAGCAATCTTGTTTTCCGCCCATATGCAGGGTTGTCAACAATTTGAAATTATAAACCGCAGCATTTGAAAGAAAAATAGACCAAATCGTCCAATTGCTTAAAAAATAAGACTAAAGAAAGCACAGTGTTTAATATATTATTTTAATAAAAAAACTAATGTGGTAACTACATTAGGACACCTATTTCCACACATTCAATGTAATACTTATTTAACGCAACACGTCCTCTTTAATTACTGCATATTTTGACATTCTAGTCTAAGTATGTAACGAGGGCACATTATGTAGGTTACTAGTATGCAAAGATGATATATGTATATATATATACTAAAGACTTCCCAAAAGAGACTACGCGGAAAATAGCGATTTTCTCTCGTCCAGGTATGCCATCTGGCATCATGTTAATGGACTTATATTGTATATACATAATTTTTCCCCTTGTGTGCCGGCATAGCTGACCGAGAGGAAGTCACTATCTTCGGTGTAGTCTCGTTTGTAAGTCAGATGTTACTAGATTATCCGGTGGCACCTGATAGGACAAAATTTGCGATACCTATGAGGTGATCCATCAAACTTTACTTCACTAGCCAAACTGACGAAGCCTATTTGAGATGGAAACACGTGTCTTTGACTGAAGTAACATGTGTATAGATACAGATGTGTGCATGTCTGTTTCATTTGTAACAAATGCGTAATACGTGCTCGGCGTACTGATATACTCAAATTTCTTTGGTATTCTTGCTGCCATATCTGGCATCATGTTAATGGACTTACACCTATATACGTATTTTTTCCTTTCTGTACTGGCATATCTGGATTAGAGAAAATCACTATTTTCGACGTAGTCCCTTTTGTCCATCTGATTGGACAAAATTTGCTATATCTATGAGGCGATCCATCAAATTTTACTTCACTAGCAGAACTTACGAAGTTTATTGAGATATAAACACCTGTCATGTTATAATATATATTTCTCCTGTTATTGGGATATGTAATTCTGTTGGGCAGTAAATAAATAAATGAATTAATAGGCGTCACGTGATACAATTTTCAGGATTTTTTTATTAAAATATTTTCCCAAAATTCCCTCTCATAAGCGCGCAAGAAAATTACAAAGATATTTAAAAAAATTTTGTCACGCCACTGTACGATCGACTATATTATAAAAGGCAATATCTTAAAGTTGATCGACAATACAAAAAAATATATATTTGTTATTGTCCATCTCATCCAGCTATTACGTATGTAAACATACGCTATAGCGTATGTGTGTCTGAGGTATTTATTATTTATGCACATTCGGAATATTTTGAATTCATAGGCGTTCGGAGTTTGCGTCGTAATTGACTCGCAATATTTTAGATTTATATTCTATATAATTACATCTTTCCATTTATTATACGTTGTCTCTTTATTTCAAGGACCTTCTGTATAAATTTATTATGCAATACAAAAGATATTTTATTGAAAGGGTGTCTTAAATGCTTTTCTTTTTTGATACTTAACACAATTAGTTTAAACTTGTTTTAATTAATTATAAATTAAAGAGCAGTTTTCAAATTTTTATTTATGAAAAACAACCACCAAAATTTTCAAAAAATCACTCGTTGGAGCATTGCGTTGATTTCGTCCATGATTCTTTGTTTTAAAACATTTAAGTTGGGTGGTAATGGGTTGTAAACTTTACTTTTTAAGCTACCCCATAGAAATAAATCAGCAGGCGATAAATCTGGACTCCTCGGTGGCCAGTTGATGTCTCCTCGGCGACTTTTTTACTGTTTCAGGGAATAAATCGTGAAAAGCAGCTAACGTGCATTTGTGACATGAGGAGTGGCTCCATCTTGCTGAAAAAATATGTCGCGGTTGTAGCCAATCTGGTTTTGTAGTTCTGGAACCAAACAAGTTCGGATCATATTGCAGTATCGATCGGAATTAACAGTCTGAGAGCGAGCACGGTTATCCTCAAAAAAGTATGGACCGATAATTCCTTGACTTGATATGGCAGCCCAAACGATAACCTTAGGCGAGTGTAATGGTTTCTGATGCAGTTCCAGGGGATTATCGAAAGCTCAACATCTACAATTTTGTTGATTCACGTGTCCGTTGATGTGAAAATTGGATTCATCCGGAAACCATATGTTATTGAAGCTTGTTACATTCGTAGCAGGTGATTCCAATAGTAGAGTGGGATTGAAAGATAAAACATACTATGAAGTACTAGGCAAACATAGAGAAGAAACTAGGAACCATAATGGAGAACGAATACTGGAACTCTGCCTATTGTATAACCTAATCGTGTCAAATACATTCTATGAACACAAGGATATAAACAAATACACAAGGGAAATGAAAAGTAGAAACGAAAAATCTATAAATGATTATATACTGGTGGAAAGAAATAATAGAAAAATAGTTTTAGATACTAAAGTACATAGAGGGCCAGAAATCGTGACCATTATGTAGTAATAACAAAACTCAGAGAAAAAATAAAAAAAGGCAAAGAAAACAAGGAGAAAGAAGTAAATAAGATAAAATCTCTTTCAATAAAATCATACAAATTACAACACAAAGATATAGCACAGAAATACGAACAAACACTAGCAAAAATCTAAAAAATATTAAGGAGATAAGAGGAAATGATAACGTGGAGGAACTATGGAGTTATCTCAAATCTAATATACTAGAGGTAGCTAAACAAATATGTGGAATAAGTGTAAACAGTAGAACCAAAAAGTATACATCATGGTGGAGCAGAGAAATAAAGAACCAAGTAAATAACAAGAAAAAAACATGGAAAGACTATTTAGCTGATAGAACAGCTGAAAAATATGAAAGATACAAAAAAGAAAGAATAAAAGTCAAAGAATTAGTTATAGCAGGAAATAGAGATAAATGCAAAGATTTCGGAGACAGAATGGAAAAAAATAACAAAGAAAATCAGAAATTGTTTTACCGAACATTGAAATCATTTCGGAATGAGAGAAAATCAGTAACAACTCTTATTAATAATAAATAGGGCGAAGTACTAACAGAAAATAAAGCTCTGATTGAAAGATGGAAAGAATACTTTAAAGAAATGTTAAGTGATGGAAATGATATACAGAATGAAATAATGAACGAAATAAAATAAATCACAACATACATGAGGAAATAACAATAGAAGAAGTGCTAACAGCAATAAGAAAATTGAGAAATGGAAAAGCACCAGGTTATGACCAGATAACGTCAGAGAATATTAAATACATAGGACAGAAGGGAAATGAAATGTTAACGGAAATATACAATAAAATATGGAAAGAAGAACAGATACCAAAAGACTGACAAATTGCGCAAATAATGCCTCTATATAAAAAGGGGGATAAAATAGAATGTTGTAATTATAGAGGATTGACACTACTAAGTACGGCTATGAAAATATTAGAGCA
The DNA here is from genome assembly GCA_935421215.2 of Melolontha melolontha. Classification (NCBI taxonomy): domain Eukaryota; kingdom Metazoa; phylum Arthropoda; class Insecta; order Coleoptera; family Scarabaeidae; genus Melolontha; species Melolontha melolontha. Next base: position 41,124,921 of record OW285243.1, read on the forward strand.
AATAATAGATAAGAAAATCAGAATAATTGTGGAAAGGACATTACATGAATCGCAGTGTGGATTTCGGAGTGGAAGAAGCATTCAGGATCATATATTCACGATCAAACAAATAACACAAAAAGCATTGCAAGAAAAATGAAATATATACTTGGCTTTTGTGAACCTAGAAAAGGCTTTTGATACAGTACCTAGGCAAATAGTGTGGAAAATCTTAAGTGAAAGAGGAGTAGATCGTAAACTTATACGGATAATACCTAATTATACCTAATTATCAATAATAATATGAAGTCAATACATACACAACGCAAAGAGGGGTGAGGCAGGGAGGAAGTCTGAGCCCTACATTGTTTATTCCGTTTATGGACAACATAATAAAGGAATGCTCGAATAGAGTGAAAAAATTAGATGTAGGAAGCTGGAACTTACAACGGATAGATATATCGGAGGGCGGCTTTGCTGATGACATAGTCATAACGGCTAAATGTGAGAAAGATCTACAGAAGAATCTGGACATATGGAACATGACACTTAAGAAGAACGGAATGAAGATGAATGGTAATAAAACAAAAGTCATGGTGATAGGAGAAAAACGAGAAGATATAAATATACAAATAGATGAGATGAAAATAGAACAAGTGCAAACCTTCGACTACCTAGGAATAACTATAGATGAAAAAGGATCACAAGAGATAGAAATTAACAATAGAATCCAGAAAACCATAAATCTATTTTACGCAATGAACAAGAAATTCATAGACAAGAAAGAAATAACGAGAGGAACTAAGATGAATGTATATAAAGCTATATATAGACCGATATTGACTTTTGGATGCGAATCTTAGGTGCTGAGCGAAAGACAGAAAAATAGGATACAGGCATCAGAAATGAAGTATTTGCGGAAAGTTAGAGGTGTCACTAAACTGGATAGACTTGAGAAGATAAATATTAGACAGGATCTAGGAATTTATTCAATAGTGCATTTTATCGAACAACGACAATTGGGCTGGTGGGGACACATGCTACGGATTACTAAGGAAAGACCGGTACATTCGTAATTTCTTATTTTTGTCTTATATTCTTATCGTCGTGCCCCGGTATATTATTTTCCATTTGCGAGTTTAAATTCATTAAACGCGTACTTATATCACCCTCTAATTTTAATATTATGTAACCGTATCGCCCCCTGGCGTTTCGGATGCGTCCAGCGTAGATCATTCGACCAGAGGCAGTTATTGACTTCAGTTGAGAGTAGTAGTGTGTGAATATTCGTATAAGAGGAAATTTTTTTACGAATTCTACGACATTGTGAGTTTTGTGTGATATTTATTTAATGTGCTTTCATTACATATTACATATAGGTTTCTTATATAAATCACTCATTTGTAACGTCTAAATTTCAAAATTTGTATATACAGAGTGATCACATTTTTGAGCAATTATTTATTTGTTCTATGGTTATTACCGAATACAATTTTCATTTAACATTGCCCTTTTTTTTTATTTTGTTAATATGCGAGTTAACTGTGTTCTAGCCTTTTCTTTACCTTTTGTTTTTTTAGCAAGTTTAAACTTTGAACGTGGTCTTCACTATTCTTTCCAGATTGCAGGTATGCTGTGGAGCATTTCTCTGTCTGTATGCGCATGTGCCTACAATCGCGCGATCCCTTTTCTCCGTCTTCAGATTTGAGCTTTCGTAAGTAAAACTGAGTGGCGCTACCTACCATCTTTTCTTAGTCACCCACGCCGTCTCCACTGACTAAGGGCATATACAATAAATAAAAGCTCCCAAAAAATTTGTGCGAAACGACTACCGGTTTCGATTTGTTTTCGGCCATTGTGCACACGTAGGTAGCAAGCTGCTAAAGCAATTTCTCCTTGTCCTGCAGTATTTTTTTAGGGGTTGAAATGTAAATCTTTGCGAATAATGCGATTAACGGTGGGTTTGTTAAAATTTAGAGAAACTGGGCGCAATCGTAGTGACGGTTGTGGATCTTCCATAACAGACTGGCGAACGTGACATTCATGTTCGTTTTTTTTTATTTATTCGGCATTGTATTTCCAATCCCTTCAAATTTGCGCACCCAATTCACACCTGACACATTTCTCATGGTCCTTAAATTAAAATGTGTCCGATAAAGATGTCGTACAACATTTATAAAACGTTCGAACCCAAAATGAGCGTTGCGATCCATCGCTACTAAACTAAAGAATCCCGCCAATCGTTTGTCACCCCCCCCTCACTATCTGTGTTTGGCAGGCAACGGTTAAAGCAAAAATTTATTTGGCTTATTTGTATAAACTAGACGAAACTATATTCTTCTTACTTTTTAAATTGTAGTTTATGCGATTATTTATATCTACAAACATCTAACTGTATTTTGATAATTCAAACAGAATATAATGAAATGTGACATTCATCATAACGCGATGATTTCCAGAAAACACATCCACTCCAAATACGAAAATTTTAGGAATATCGTGGGATTTTTTACATGCGAAATCGTAGTTATTTCAGTGTTCAATCTATTTAGCAATTTAAATATATATTCTTCAGGGGATTTTTGTCAAACGTATTTTTTTTATAAATCTCTAGCAAAACAAACAGCTTCTCTGTTGAACATTCCATCACATCATTGGCTGAATTTCATTCGCCCTGACTACAAATTACAGAAAACACATTTATTTTTCCTAAGCCGCAAAAAGTTGTCGGAAACGGGTACGATATACATGTTAAGTGGTAAATTCACTCAAAATATCTATTGCTTTGTTTCTCCAACAGATCCGTTTCGGGTCGATGCATACCCAAGCCTAAGGGAGAAATAAATTTCCCTGTTTCTGCGCTTGAACATGTCGGATTTAAGCAAAAAGAATAATAATTTACTTACATTGCGTCAATAAGACCGTCGCAGAATTCAAACATGTTTTACATTTGCATATGGGAATCGTATATATTTCAATTAAAATACATATATCTGTATATTACGTAAACTGAGAAAATACGAATTTGCGTTAAATCAACAAATTTCGAAATTGTTTATGCTATAACTTTTATAAATATGGATGGCTAATGTAAAGAAAATATTCAAGGAATTTAATGATGAATGAAAGTTTTTATTTGTAATAATAATAATAATATGTAATAACAATAAGAATAACCTTGTTTGCTCAACAGATATACCTATATATCATTGATCAACAAATTTTAATTTTTTTTTAATGTTTATTTAGTAACTATATAAAATTTTTGTTTCTTTTATAGTTCTAACAATAGCGATAATAATCAGGTTTTGGAAAAAAATTTTAGGTATGTAAACTAGCGGACAAAAAGCTAATGCACTCTTTTTTGCATTATAAAACAATCTTCAATATGTCAAAATAATTATTATTATAGCTCTCATAATGTGTCATACAATAAGTCATAATATTACTACGATGGTCTACTTAAATTAAGTAGGTATAACCTACAAATTCACAAGCCTAATTCATACCATGTAAATATACTTAAAATGTTATTAACTGTCAATATGATGGGTCAGTTTTTCTTTTTACTTTCTTTTATACTGTTCTTCAGCACTTTCTGATATCAATATCCTACAATAATCAGCAAGCATTTTACTGTTTCACTGTAACATAATATTCTTTACTTGAAACACCTTCTTGGTCATGATACTGGCAATGCTAGACGAGTAGCAAAGGGCAGACTAACATAACTAATATTTTTCTTATTTTTTTTTTGGAAACCCCGAAAGTTTTCGTGCAGCGAAAGTAGCAATTAGTCGAATGGTTCATTTGTTCACGCCAAATCATAGGTCTTACAAATGGCGCTTTTCTTGCTGTTTGAACAGCCCCACAGAGTAACAGCACAGCGAGCGCAGCAAATTCTGAGAGCTTGATGTTCAATGGTTAAGCAAAAATAGTAAAAATATAACTTTTCTATAAAGTCAATTCGACCATTTGATGGTCGAATTGACTCTCCTGAAATATTAAGCTGAATGGCTTTCAACGTGCTTCAAATGACGTCAAGGTCTAATCCGACTTTTTACCCACCAAGAGCTAGAACTAAGGCGCTACTAAGAGCTTCAATTACTAATTTTATATACCAATTATTTTATTTTATTCATTCATATTTTGTATTTTTATATAATTTAACACACATCTGTTTTTTTCTTCTTTTTTTTTTTTTTTTATGTTCGTCCTAGAAATGGAATTATCTGAAGCTTACTATTATTATTATTATTATAAAAATATGAGAATTTACACAAATGCTGTATAAATATTTTGGCCCATCTGGTCAGCCCTTACTGTTATACTATTGGATAATAAAAATGTTTAGAAATAAAAATTTTTCATAAAATTTTGTAAATATGTTTATGGCCCCAACATTTTTCTACAATATTTGTGTAAATTCTCACATTTTAAAGACATTGTAAGAGAATATTAAGCTTTTTGTATTTATGTATACCGATGTTAGTTTATAACGTGCTCTAGTAAGTACCTGACGAAGCCACTGGGTTGGAGAAATAATTATTGTTTGACGAACAAGTATTAATAAAGTGAAAATTTAACTATTAGTTTTATTTCTATTTTATACTAGTTGACCCGACAGACGTTGTAGTGTCCAAATTTCAATAAATTTGTTTGTGATCGTTTTGTGAATTTGCGAAAAGCTATTGGAAATGTGTAACAAAGTAAAAATGAGAAAAAAACGTACTTCTGAGTGATTATTGTATCTATTAACGATTGTGACCATGGATATTCAATTTTAGGAGTACATTCAGAAGTACGCAAATGGGAAATTTTACATGCGAGATTAATTTTTCGTGAAACAAAACAAAAGTAAAAACAAATGTAATTTTATTTTAATTTAGGTTGGAATGCGTTTTTCCAGATTTTTCTGCTGATGTTCCAGATCTTTTTTATTGAGTTACTTCCATTCTGGGAGCATAACGAACAAAATGAAAAAAGAATCAACCAAATATATCGTCAGTTATGATCGAGAGTCCATACAAAAATGATGATTTTTGCAGTTTGTCCGAATTTTCCAACTTTTCTTTGTAATTGTCCCGATTTCTTTCCTGAAAACATTTCCAGGTCCATAACGGGCAAAACAAAAAAATATTTACGCATATCCATCCTTCGAATCGTGAGTTATGGTCTTGAGTTCATATAAAAATCCCATAGAAAAAATCGCTTTCAGTTTTTCCCGAATTTTCCAATTTTCCGGGAAACTTTTCCCATTTTCCTGTCCTTAAAAACATATTCGGACTATTACGAATTAAAAAAAAATTAAGCAGAGTCGGTCCATCCGTTCTCATCAGATGCGCTTACCAACAAACAGCATTTAATTTTTATTTATACGAGGGTAGCACCGATTATTTCTGCAAATTAATATTTCTATTGAATCAAAGGAATCAATCATGCTATGAAACGAATGTTTATTTTTTTCTATTTTGACAGTTCGAATTTAGTTTTGATAACTGCAACAGTTATTTTGCAAGCTAATTTCAAACCGAGTGGTCTGCAGTAAAATAGCATTTTGGTCTCCAGTAAAAATGCATTTAACTTTAGAGCCATGATCTACTATGATTTTAAAAGTTCTTTAACTCCAAAGGAAAGTGTTTCAAGACTTCGTGCTGCATTTGGTAATCAAGCTCCTTCTCATAGGAGTGTTTACAACTGCAATAATAAATTTAAATTTCAAAGGGTTTCACTTAGTGACGATTTTCGCGAAGGAAAGACCATCTCACGTGTTATTGAAACAAATATAGATGCCCTACGAAGAATGATTCAAGACGACAATCGAGTCACATACAGGATTATTAGGAGCACCTTGGGTATTAACATGACTGCAATAAACAAGATTTCACCTAATAATTTGGGTGTGAGGAAAGTCTGTTGTCGTTGGATACCTCATAATTTAAGACAGGAACAAAAACAATACCGAATGGAATGGTGCAAAAAACGCTTAAGAAATATGATGAAGGTAGGTCTAAAGTAGTTTACAACATCATTACTGAGTGATAAAAACTGAATATATGCATTTGAACCAGAATCAAAACGGCAGTCGGCTCAATGGGTGTTTCCAACAGAACTTAATCCAGTCAAAGTGAAAAGATCTGGAAGTGTTGGAAAGAAAATGGTAGCCAGTTTCTTCCCAAAATCAGGACCTATCACAACAGTTGTGCTTGAAAATAAACGTACGGTTACCGAAGAATGGTACACGACAGTATGTCTGCCAGATGTTGTTCAAAACGCTCCTTTACGACGCTCTAGATCGAAGATTGTACTTCATCAGACAATGCTTCAAGTCACACTGCGCGTCAAACAAACGAATTTATAAAAGCTTACGAATTAAAATTACTAGATCATCCACCATATAGTCCAGACCTGGCACCTTCATATTTCTTTGTATATCGACGATTAAACGATAAAATGCGTAGTGTACGATTTGAAAGCGCAGAAGATGCAGTGGAAAGCTTCAAAAACCTTATATCTGAAGTGACTCACAAAGAGTGGAATTTATGCTATGGTAACTGATTTTATCGAATGTGTATATGCATTGAATTTAAGGGCGAATATTTTGAAAAACAATAAAAGTAATTTTTGCCTACTACATTTTGTTTTATTAGTTTGCAGAAATAATCGGTGCTACTCTCGTATAGATTCACGTAATTTCACATAATATACATTTACATCCTATAAAACTAATCTTCAAGCCACTTTTTCCATTCTGACCGAGTTATCTCCAAAATCACTGATTTAAATTCTTCTTGCAAGCCTCTTCAGGCGATGAAAACGGCTTTGCACGCATTTTATTTTTGATGTTTCGGAATAAAAAGAAGTCATTGGGCGCTAAATCGGGCTAATATGGGCATTGAGCCACTAATTCGATGTTCCTGTTGGTAAAAAACTCGACAGTTTGTCGTGCTGTGTGAGCGCTTGCATTGTCATAATAAACAAGGATTCGTCGGTTTATGTTGTTTTTTCTGACTTCATCGATAACTTCCGGCAAACAAATTGACGAATACCAGTCAGCATTGACTGTTCGTCGGTCCTTTAATGCAACAGTTGCAACATGAGCCGTTTTTCCGAAGAAACAAACAATCATTCTTTTCGAAACCCTTCGTGACAGCACCGCTTTGTGACCGCACCGCTTTTGTTGGTTTAGGTTCATTTTGAAACACCCATACAGTCGATTGCCGTTTAGTTTGAGGCTAATATGAATATATCCAGGATTCGTCACCTGTTACAATGTTATATACAGAATTTGAACAATCACAATCAAATTTTTTTAACATGTTCTTGCAACACTTGATACGTGCCTGTTTTTTCCTCGTCCTTTAAATTTTGAGTGATCCAACGACTGGAAAGCTTCCTGACATGTAAATGATCGCGCAAAATCGTATGTATTTGTTTAGCTGCTATGCCTAAGGACGCGTTTATCTCACTGTATGTCACATGTCGATCTGATAAAATCATTTCGCGCACAGCATCGATATTTTTCGCAACAACAGAAGTGCATGGAGGCCCTTCACGAAGATCGTCACCAAACGTTGGTCTTCCACGCTTGAATTCTACGAACAATTTGTAAACCATAGTTTTGGATTCCACACATTGCTTTGGTGTCAAACCGTATCGAAAATCGTAAAAAATCATCACTCGAAAATCACGATTCAAAATTTCCATTTTTGACATCATTATTACTTTGTTAAATTCTGTTGAGACAAAACTGTTCTGTTTTAAATCGAACTGTCAACTGAATTATAAGTTAAAAATTTTACGAATATGATAATTATGAAATGCTGGCAATTCAAGGAGTACTTGATCCTGCAAATTTTAGCAGTATCCCTCGTATACCTACCTAGGTTATGGATCTTCATCAACTAAAAGCCGAATCAATTCAATTCCATAATAATTTATTCTTTATTTTGGTAAAATCTATTTATTATTAAATGTTTGATAGACTTACAGTTAGTTTAGTTACAGCTGCAACTAACTAACTTACATCGTAATGGTGAATGACAAAATTTCTTAGTGGTAAATATTTTATGAGGTAATTATGACTCCCGAAGAATTCTTGTTCCCGGGAATATTATTTATTATACGTATTGTCAGATAAGCCCATAATAAAATTATCTTCAGTTTTACGATCGCTCCCGACACGCTCACATTCAGCGATAACGGACATCAAATAACATAATGTTGAATAACTGAATTTACACAGGTCCCACGTCTCTTAAACTTTAACGATCTCTTTAATTGCGTAATTATAAGACAATATAACCACATCAAACCTTACTGTTACTGCTTTTCTCTCCATAGTTGTCCCTTATCAATTACATAATTGTGATTAATGTCGAACTTGTGCAGCGATGGGAAATCCAGGAGTTTCTTAAAGGGATTCGTACATATTACGCTTTCTGGTGGTTAAAGTTGGCAGTTAGTGGTATATGTGCGTCTGCTATTTGCGTACTATTAGTCTTACATTAAGCTGGATGAATACCTCGGTGTGTGTATATTAGGTGAACTTGGTTGCATTAGTGAGCCACAATCACATTACCAAGCTATTGCCTTAATCTAGATGTTGGTAAAGTTTACGAAATTAGGGATTAGTTCATCTAAATCGTCCTACAAATTAGCGCCGCTTCTATCGTAACCACAATTAATTTCTTTGTGTCGTGTTATCAACTGTCGCATTTTGTATTAAAGATGCATTCTCAAAATATTGAAAACATGTTCTTAAATATAAAAATATGAAAATTTTATACTCCCTCTGTCCCAAATTATGATATACGAAAAAAAAATGAGTATTTTTCTTCCAAAAATTTTATTTAAACACAACTTAATTTAAACAAATTTTTATTTGAAATTGTAACTGACTAACTAACTAATTTGCAGGCTGTAGCAAGAACCTCGTCACTACACCTTATCGACACAGGTAAATGTCCCTCATGGTGAAGCTTTTCGTTCTTCATATTGTTGTGTACATTGATTTTCAAAATGGGTGCCAAATATTTAAAGATAAATCGTTAATTAATAAACATGAATCATCATACACACATATTTTGTATTTTTACGTACTTAAAATTGCTCTCGGGGTTTTTGTTTTACAAAAAAGGTTCCTTGCAACTAGGCCTATCATCTAATGTAATAAGGAGAGAAATAATACGATAGCGTTTTAAGTTTAATACATTTATTATACACACTTTGTCAAAACATACATTAATATTCAATTGTATTAAATATCGTCAATTATTAGTAAAATATAGTACGCCAATCTTATATCTAGTCAGATAATATTCACATTTATACAGATATATAAACAAAACTTTGAAGATTTAGATTCCAATATTAATATTTCAAAACACAGCTGTGCATTACTTTAGACCAGTGAGTTTTTATACCCTACAAGATGCTAAAGCATGAAACGGTGTTTTTATTTAAAAATGAATAAATTTTAAAGTTTGTCGATTTAATAGTATTAAAGGGTGATAATATTATTTAAAAAAAAGTGTTATTTCATATTTACGTGGCGAGACTTTACCCCGCTACATAAAATCGTGAATAACACACGATATATTTTAATTAGTATCTCATATATTTAACGAAAGTTTAAAATTTCGAGTTCTAAACCCAGATATCTTCAAATGTTCGTGAGATTTGTTTTTCCTACTTTCCTACACATAAAACAAATAAACTCATAAATTTAATTTTAGTACTTCAAAGTCTTGAGTATCTTTGTTACATAATTTATCTGTCGAATTTATTATTATATTAAACAAACTAAAGTAATAATTTTCTTTAATTTAAAAATATAAAAATTCTAAAGAAGAACTAAATTCAATACAATATATGCCCCGTGACGTGAATTCTTTTTCAAATACATTTCAAGTTAAAATACTCTTCCAAATAATATCCCATATTTAAAAACTTTCGTTCTCATACTGATTTACGTTTTCTTTAATATTTCTTTATAATAATGTTTCATATTTTAATTGCGTTCTTATTTTCGAGTGTTCCTTTTTTATACCGTCCGACGCCGTGTTTTCTTTACAATTCACGTTATCTTTGTTTGCAATTTTATGTACATCGTAACTGTTATAAAAACAATATTTATGTATTTAAGAAATTGTGTTGCCACCAGAAACCATCATAGTTGACCTCATACAATTTTGAAGTGTCGAAAAGACATTATCTAATTTCTCGTTACTTAATGCATTTAAAACATTTTTCACGCATTGGATTAATTCGTCTACTGTTTTTGGCGAATCTTGTTGCTGGAGCGATTGACTTGAATTAAAAGCGCCAAGATCTAAAACATTTAGATCTGGGCTATTTGTTGGCTGCGTTTTGAATTTAATGCTTTGTCCCCTCTTTTGGCCTTCAGTAAGCAGACCGCCATCATTATCAGAAGAATGCGTTTTGGCATTGTCTTGTTAAATCTAGATGGGTTTTGCTTTATGTGCAACTGGAAACTTAAATCTCGACAGCGTTGATAAATCCGATGGGTTTGGTCACTAATGTTCCTCTTTATCGATTCGTACTATTTCGTTTGGCAGGTTCTGGATGAACAAATGACCAATCCTACCTTTTCTTCAAAATACTGATTTATAGCAGAATCCTACCTCGGTCGAGCTGCGGAACGGGTTTAATTTTGATTTTCTACTCTTCTTGGTTATTACAATTGACAAGATGAAATATTTTCATTTATATTTCACAGCAGCCAACCATAAAATTATTAATAAATTATTCTTACAAACATAGAATGTTTAAAACACATAAACATCTTTAAATTTCAATAATCAAAACATGTTAAAGAACTGTATACCATAATTTGGGACAGAGCAATCTTTACTGTTCAATATAATTTCCATTATGTTCTTTTCAGAAAAAGTTGCGTTACTGCTGTTTGAAACTCAATAACGTAATGAAAACGTCGTCCCATAAGATCTTTGTTTTAATACGAAAACAAATAATAGTTACTAGGATCCCCATCAGGACTATTCGTTAGATGTTAAATTTCTTTTAAGGTCATATTCGCGAATTGCAGCCTGTGAATGCAGTAGTCAAACAACTTTTGACAATTTAGATGTGGTGAATAATTTTATTATGAATACAGCAATAAGCTTACATAGAATTTGAATTAACGTCCTTCAAAGTGCCCTCCTCGGCTAGCGATACACTTAAACTAACATTGATTCTATAATTCTAAGTATTTCTGGAAGGCTTCTTTTGGAGGAGCCTTCCGCTTCTCCATCATGGTCTTATCAATGTCATGAATGATGTCAAAACATTTTCCTTTTAGAACGGTTTTTATTTTTTGAAAGAGTCAGAAGACGCATGGTGTTAAATCCAGAGAATAAGGCGGATGGGAACAGACAGAAACCTTTTTTTCAGCCAAAAACTCGCAGATCAGAAGCGAGGTACAGCATGGCGCATTATCATAAGGACGGCGAAAGCAATTGGCGTGTTTTCAGGTCATTTTCTCCGTTCATCGTTTCGCAAACGTTACAAATACGCCCTTGTAATATTCGGGGTGTGCCGTTGTTCCCCTTGAAACAAACCCTGACTGCAGCTTTTTTTCATTTTTCAATGTCGTTATTCGAACACAGAAATAAATATCATTGCTCTCATTTGATTTTAAGAATTTGAGTGCATTTGGCAGAAATGATATAAGTAGAAAAGAAAAATGCTACCAAACAACGTATATTATATACAATAATAATGTGACCTACTGCATACTTTATATAAAAGTAAAACTCTGAGCTTTCATATTAAATAATTTCAAATTATTAATGTAAGACATGCAAAATAGAAAAAAATAGTATAAAAACCTCGTTTCATAAAGGCTTTTGTCGCACTAGTTTTTTTAGAAAACTCGTTCGACAAAATGGTGCCTTATGAAACTGGTGCTTTAATATACTATTTTCTATTTTGCATTCGTAATGAACTCATTATGAAACCCTAACAATATCGCAATAAGCTTCTTTTGATACGCTTTCTTTATTTTTTCAATGTTGGCATTGTTTAAACACGGAAATAAATATCCCATTAATTGTAATTAGTACAAGATATGTTAGTTTCTATGTCACTCATGTTTATATTTTTAAATAAAATATCAAGTAATGTTAACGAAAATTAATAAATAATATTTCGCGGATAGCAATATTTAAATTTGAAAAATGTCAGTATCAATGTGACCAACTTTATTTAAAATCAAATTTTCAAATTAAATAATTTTAATTATTAATGTTAAAAATGCAAAATAGAAAATAAATATATAAAAAACTCGTTCCATTAGCCTTATAAAGGCCTTATGAAACGAGTTTTTTATACTATTTATTTTATACTACTTATATACTCACAAGGCCTTATGAGTTTTATACAAAGTGTTTCAAAAGAATTACATCTAGTTGTCCATGTATATCTCCTATAAATTATGATGTTCTGCATTCTTGAAATGCCGATATAAATTAAATGATAAGAAGGTTATCTACCTGTCACTGTCAAAATTTATAATCGAGAGATATGGTGATGAAATTAATATCAATTACATTCCATTCCCATTATCCATTCTGTTGAATGCATAATGCAATACAACGTTACATGTTGTCAAAATATTCTGCAATACATTTGGTGTTATTTCATTACATTTAATTGTAATTGTATTCATCAAATGGTTTAAGTGATTCATTCTTGTCCTATATACTTCATTTTGTAGCAATCCGAATATATAAAAATCTACCGGAATAGGATCTGGTGACCTTGCTGGCCAAACACCTTTGCTTATAACTCGATGAGGAAAGTTATCTAAAAGTGCTAAATTTTCACGAGTTGTATGTGCAGTAGTCCCATCTTGCTGGAAGTAACCTCCATTGAATTCGTCTCGTTGCACTTGAGTTAAAAATAGTGTTAATAACTGTTCTCGGTATCGTTGGCTATTAATGTTATTGTGAAAAGATATTGGTCCTATTTTCTCTACGACGAGATATAGCTAAGCGTACTCCAACTTTAACAGAATGTAAAGGAACTTCGATGTGATTGTTTGGATTGTTTATAGACCATGTTTTGTAATTTTGTTTATTTACAAACCCGCTTAAATGAAACCATGCTTCATCAGTAAAAAAACTTAGATCAAGAATTTCGTCATTATTTAAATTTGATTGAAAACAGTTACAATAATTAAGCCTAGTAGGGTGATCTTTAGGTAAGATCTGTTGAACAACCTATACTTTGTATGCATACATATTGCTATGAATAGTGAGTTCGTAGTTAATTGAACCACTATTCACCACAACACTGTCCAACTTTGATGCTCAATCGGTTAATTACTTTAATAAGACAGCTTTCCTCTCCGGGTCTCCAATGGGAAAACGTGGTACTTCTCTTCTACAAAATTAACGGGCACCAGTATAAAAGTCTAAACGAAAGTGTTAAATATAATTAAAAATCACAATATCCACCTAACTCTTTATTATAAAAAAAAAATTAAAAAAAATCTTAATAAAGTATTAAGATAAATATTGCAACATTAAACAATATTTTAAGGCAAAAAATATTATATGAAAAATCACTGGACATATAATAAAAAAACCTTAGTTACTCCGATCAAAATTAAACCTAATAAATGGCAAAGAAATATTCTAATTTTCACCCACACTAATCAACTCAAAAGTAAACAGATAAAACTGTCAAACCGATATCTCTAACACCTGCGTGATACCACAAGTATAAAAACCCCAACTTTGAAAAACTAAAACGATCTAGAATTTAAAGTTATAAAAAATTACTAGAAACGATGAAAATATCTTTGTCATCTATATTAACTAATATTAAAATATATAGAAATTCATACAATTAATTATACATTAATAAAATGCATACAAATTATAATATGATATAATATAAAATTCAACTTACGAAAAAATATATATATTTTCTTATAACATTCGAGAACACGCCAAGTAAGAGATTAATTAAATCAAAATTACGAGGTATACAAACTCGTATAAATTCGGTAATGAGAACAGCAATCACAAACACTATGATTTCAAAAACAAAAACCGAAATTAATTGAAATAAGAGATAAAAAAAGTTTTATCTTCCAATATGCAACACTCTCACTTGAATAACAAAACGTGTCTGTCTGATATATGCAGCACGCATCCAAACATAAAAAATACAGTTATCAAGAATATTACCCAGCAAGTCCAAACGGCTTCCAGGAACTGCCCTAATCAAAACCTAACAATTCAAAAATACATCAAAATACAATTAATATTCATAACTAAAATTTCACAAAACATACAGAGTTATCAAAATTTAATGTTTTAATTTAAAATAAAGTTTTCTTCACAATGTTGCGGGGAAAAATCCACAGCAATATGTAATCGACGCTTCAAAATTCTATGAATGGTACTAGAAGATACGTTCGTTTGAACTGATAAACTACGAACTGATGTATGTGAGTCTTCTCCAACACAGTTTTCTACGTGTTCAACAATATTTTGCTGTGTACGTGCTCTACTAGAACTTTTGGCTTTTAACACAGATCCTGTTATCGTGATAAAATAAAACAAATTTTAATGAATTTCACTACTTTTTACTTTACACAGTAACGATCGTTTCGCTCCAACCTGAGCTTCGTCAGACATATAGCTTACTTATGCATATATCTTTGCACAAATGTACTGTAACAAACACATGTTTTGTTTTGAATAGTTGAAGGAATGCGTACTTTTTATTACTTAAATGTCTAGGAATAAAACTTTCACAAAAATATTCAACTACAGTTAATACAATACTGTTCTTAAAGTGATAAAACTGAGGGTCTACATTATGTTAAAGGGAGGTAGAGAAGCGCTATGAAAAAATAAAATATATGACTGTCTGAATATCAATTAAATAAATTAAGTAAGGGTGAATTATTAATTTCTAATTGATCATTGAGGATCTTGTCAGTTTTCTTTAATTTATTAATTTCAAATGACTAATAAACTAAGTTTTTTTGCCCTTATTATCCTCGTGCAATATTTTAAATTCTTTGCTAAAATTGTGGTTTGTTAAATTAATATGAGACGCGTATGAAGAGTCACTTTTATTATTTTTAAATGAAGAAAAATATTCTTTGATGCGTATTTCAAACGATCTGCCTGTCTGTCCGATATACGTCATGGAGCAACTACCAAAACTTCTCCACGATTAGGCGAATGTGATGGTGTAAAACGGTATTATCCACAACTCTATTAAGAAACTGCAAGTAAAAATGTCGCTTACATTCCGCGTAGGAATATTGCTATTCTCCGTTAACAAATTGTGCACTTCGGAAATATGCTACAACAATAAAAATATTTCTTGCAATGTGTACATTATTTAGAAATATTGTATATTAAGTAAAAAAAAAAATATTTGTAAGAATAAATTATATTGCTAGTCACAAAATGACAAACTTCAAAATGACATTAGATAAATAGTTATTTATAAACTCAGTGCCTACTGAGATTAAGCTTTTTTTGAAACACGTTGTATATAAGTTTTATAAGTCCTATAATAGTGCCTTATAAAACTTGTTTTAATATACTATTATTCATCGCAAACTTTATTTCGAGTCTCTATTTTTAAAATTACTTCGAATCACCAATGTACATACATTCGATTTTATAGCACAAATACACAACTCATATCTAAGACAGGAAGTTACATAATTAGCACGTACATAATTTCAAAAAAGAAAAATATAGGACAGTCAGTATTTAAATGCTACCGTATTTTACAAAAATACTTCTTTTCAGTGGAGAATCACGTCAGGTGGACAAATTACATCATTTAAAATTTAAATTCTAAATAACATCTTCTCGAAACAACAAGTTCTTCGTGCCCCGGTGTTCGTCGTTAACTATGCACTTCAATTTTTCTCTTTCTCTTTGAAAGAGAATACACCACCACACGGCGAGCTTAGTTGATGTGAATTTTTAACCTTCTTGCGCGAAATGAGGCGGAAAAATTCCACCCTGCCCTCGCCATAAACTCGAATATTGACCTAATAGAGGAAAGAGGACGGGACGAAATATCGGTTCCGGTAATGAAAAGAGCCGTTCAAGAATGAAATCGGTCACATGCATGAACGCATCTTCGAACGGTGGATCTTAATTAATTGGTTAAATTTAGAAAGTGTAGTCGACGGATAACCGCTCCCGGACCGATCGAAAGCGATCTCATATTCATCTCCGCTCTTTGAAGCAGAGGCGGGTCGTACCAGAAATTACCGGAGCCTGATCCTTACACCCCCAAGAAAACTTAATTTTCCCCAATAAACGTTATTTATATGTAGGACGGTTATATAAACGTGTTAATCGCTGACACTTATTAAAACTGGAAACATATGGTACAACGTAATTCAAATTATACTGAATACAGTGTTAGTACTTTCATTTCTCTCATCTTCATTATTAACTAAAATTAGTTCTAGTGAATACCAGTATACCAAGTTCCTTTTTTATCATTACGTATACATCGCCCTATGTGTAGAGCTTAAAAAATAAAAGTCAATTTTTCCATAGTAGGCAGCCAGTTATACACACAGTGCCGTATTTTTCCAATTGGCAAATATTTCTGATTTTTGATTCATACTTAGATCTTAAATTAAATACATTTTATTGAAAAATAGATAATTTAAAACAGTTCAAAGTCAACGCCAACAGGCGTATACCTTGTGCGACGACAATTTTAAATATTTTTAGCAAATTCGAAGATGATGGTTGTTTTCTAAATTCCCACAAAAATAAAATAAAACCAATCACTTGTTAACAGAACGCATGAGGCTTAATATCCCGTGTTATGTAGAAGAACGGCCTGTAGGATCGCTTTTAAATGTATCCAGGCATTTTGAAGTATTGTATAGCTCGGTGTTCGAAACCCTAAAGAAATTCAAATACAAGCCAAACCAGTCAGATCTTTTCGGGGAATATAAAGTAAAAAACTGATTTTTGTGATATAATGTTTAATTGGTTAAAAGAAAACGAAAAAATTTTAAGTAAAAAAATTTTTACTGATAAAGCAAACAGTTCGGTAATAGATTTAAAGAGCTTCATGTACATACATTCTGTATGGCAATCTAAATAATAGCATTTTCAGTACTACCTTCTCTTTTAAATCGAGGGTCAAAAACAGTTGCTACTCTAATAACTGATCGTCCTTCATACGAAAATAGCCTTGCTTTAACAAATTCCAAAAGTTTGTTGCCTAGTGTCTTTCCTTCTTCAATCTTTAATTTCAGTAGTGATGCTATCAGATAATTGTACAGTCCAAAAGTTATTTCGATTATTAAAGAAATAGCAACATATTTATTACCTACAAAAATTTTCCACCGCTACTTTTAAGATAAATTTCTCCATTTTATAAAGCCACTTATTCGCAAATACCACGAGGTGTTATTTGTTGTTACTGTGTTACTGAAATGCCCCCAATACGTGGGTTACGTTTGGTAATTCGTTAAAAGTATGATGTGCCTAATGTGAGAACGTTCTACGATGCTACAATCTCATAAAATTGTAAAATCTATTTGTACTTTTTTATCAACGCTTTCATATTTTCTACCTTTTTTAATAGACTAGTTTTACTATCTTAGATATAATTCATCCTTAAGGAAATACTATCCATCTTCTTTGAATTTGTTAAAAATGTTATTTTCGCACAAATTACACGCCTGTTAGGATAATTAACTGTTTTAAATAAATTATCTATTTTTCAATAAAACGTATTTTATTTAAGATTTAAGTATGAATGAATAACATAAATCTGGTGTATAACTGGTTGCCTACTAGGCCATCAATGCATTGATTTTTTTAGCTCTATATATGTGTAATGATAAAAAAAGAAACCGATATATTCGTTCAATATCGACCTATTACTATATCAATTTACCTGTGATTTTTTTGATTGAATAAAATGGAGCCGATAAGGGAAGCCGTAACTTAGTCCTTGTAATTGTACACTTGACATTTGTCAGAATAATTCCGTTTTGACAAACAAAGTAGCATTTCAAGTGTGTTTATTTCATTAATTATTCCCTTTTATCGCCTTTTTACCCCATTTCGTACAAATCAGCTGTTTCCATAGCTTAACAAGGGATTGGTGTTGGTGTAACTTCAACGTACAATATGCAACTATGGTGTTTTCTGTAGAACAAAGAACTTTCTTAGTTTAAAGTTACTTACGTAATGGCACCCGTGTTGACGGTTGACGGTTTCATCCATTTTATAAGTATTCCATTTCGTTACACAAAATAACCCATTTCATAACTAGTTACATAAATAGCTATTTCAAGTTCCTATTAGTAACTTAAAAAAAATATATAACCCCTTACCACAATTATTAATCGTAGCCTAAATACGATTTCGACAACTAAGTTGTCATCATCAGTAGGTAAAACCACTAATCAAAGTGTCGCACATGTGGTACAGTAAAGCTAGAACAACTGATCACGCAAGAACTTTACACGGCGTCCCCGCATACACAGACGTATTTAGGATACGATTAGTAATTGTGGTAAGGGGTTACATACCTTTTTCTAAGTTTTTACTTAACCACAGTCTCCAAAAAAAGACTTTTTCTGTTAGTATTACTACAGCATTCTATTTTTCATATTCCGGTACTTTATACAAGATTGACCTTGTATATATACGAGGGCTATCCAAAAATTAGATTGGGTTTTTGTCTATAGCAGCAGGGGGGGGCTAGTGGCCATCATGGTGTCTGAGTGTTCTTCCGTTCAGTCGGCATCCAGCCGTGGTAACGCGATGTTAGCAGCAAATGAAAATCCCGCGAGTTCTGAGGTGTGATCAGTAATAAGAAAAGAGCGGACTCGACCGATTGATGATTCATAGCCCATAGGTGTCTGCCTTGTATTTACAATAGGTTTGCTTCTGTAAGCGATCCGTGAGTTTCGAACAATTTAATACGTGTGGGCACCTGCATAAGTGGCACGTACCTACATACGCACTTAATATGTATCTGTCAATGCACAACAGAGCGAATGTAATAAACGGTTTGGTAACCGGCAGCAACTACGGCTGAAACAAAAGTAATGCTGACAAGCGAATTGCGTATCGAATTTTGAATAAAAATAATTTACAAAGAACAAAACTCAAAACTATGTATTTTCTGTGAAGCATTGAAAGTGTAAAACACTGCTATGAACAACTAAAATTTGTTCTAGGTATTCCTGTGTTAAATTAATTCTTTTATATGTTAAAATAGAAAATGTACGTTTCACATCACAACTGGTGTTGGGTGCTTGATTAAAATCTTGCAAAAGTGAACCATACTTCAAATGTATAGATTTTTCAATCGCATCAACTTTTGTATCAGCTTAAGAGAAATATCTTTTTAAATGATGAAACTAACTTATCAACATTTGGAAAATGGCCCCTGATATATTCACATACTCTGTGTAGTGCATGTGCTGCACAGGTAACGTGTAGCATATTGGGATAAGATTGCTTTAATAACTTCCCTATTTTTAACATATACGCTGCCGCATCAGTCAAAAATAATAGCATCTGGTCTTTATAATTGTTATCCGATGACAGAATATTATTATTGATCATTTACTTCGGCAACTGTTTCACCATTTTCGATTGACAATGTTTTATTTGCAATTAGATACGTCTCATTAGATACGTTTCTTCGTCTGCACTTACCCAAAGATAATGACCTGATAGGTTTGTTCGTATTTTTGCAATGGTTCTCAAATAACAGTGTTATTTAGTGGTATTTACGTAAAGTAGATTCATTTATTATATGACGATGAATATATTTTGTAAAAAACTTCTTGAGTACTAGATTGTTAAGCTTTTTGAATGAGATATTGGCCGCCATGTAAGCTTCACACGGTTCTTCGTTAAAAGTGTCAGGTGCATATGGTCATATGTTACCTTATTGAGTTTTCGAAGAAACATGTCTCTGCACATTACACTTTTGTGTGGATGCCTAAAACTTAATGAACAGGCACTGCAATATATCTCGGTATCATTACGAATATGTAACTAATCTGTATGGCTTCTAATCTATCCTACCATGGTTGCCCTACGAGAATTCTCCATAGTCAATGAAAATAAAGAGAAATACTAAGAACAGAAAGAAATGGACTAAAAAGAAGAAACGAAAACTACTCCAAAAATAAGGTAGTAAAATAAACTTAATAAAAAAAAAATTATAAGATAAATATAGAATATAACAATTGCCACCAACGCGGCGTTAAAATTAAAAGTGTGGCGAGTGATAAGGTACGTTCGCTCGCTAAACCCCTCTGGTTCGAACCTACCTGATGATCAATGTCCCCAGGAAGGACTCTGCCGGCTAACTCTCTCTTGTTTCGGAGAACGTCGCGGGTTCACGCCGCGAGTTGGAAAATGGACGCCACCGTTATTATCCACCTGCAGAGAAACAGCTATAACGGGAGCAGGCGGGACCTGGTAGCTCCAACAAACACCAGAGGGTCAGCCCCTTATCACTCGTTGCAGAGCAAGAAACTTTGTTAAACTCATAAACTAGTGGGAAGGGTTGAGATAAAAGTCAAATTCAACAAAACTTACAAATTCATTTCTAGACACCAGAAGTTTTAAACACTCATAATATTGCTGATACAAAGTTACAAATTTAAGCTAGACACAAACGGATTGCAAACATTCATAAGGTAAGTTAACGTTAAATTAAATGTCAGTAAATTCAGTAAAATCCAAAGTAAGGTGAAGCCTTAAACCTTGTATAACAGCGTAAGCCAGACGAAAGTTGAATAAACAGAGACCGAAAATAAATTCAGAGTCTCCCCCTGTATATATGTATCGAGAGGCGAGAGGGGTTAATCCAAAATTGTCCCGTCGGGATCACAATAACTTGAATCTACGATCGAGTTATCAAAAGAAGTCTCAAAAGACGTCTACGCGAAAGTTACTAGATTTGCAAAATTCCAAGAAATACGGAAAGTTATCTTATAAAAATAAACAAAGTTATGCCTTGTTTACAAATAAAATAAAAGGTAGTTAATTACAGAATTTGAAAAACCAAGACAACCAGATGGAACTTTTGGAGTACCCCCTGTATAACAGGTGTGCAAAATTTAAAATATTAATAAATGTCTGAAGGAAATTAATTAACAAAGTAAATATTTAGAATACCAATTTCGTATACGTAATCTAGATTCTGTACAGTTTATAACAAAATAAGTATAGTAAACTACAGATAAGTTCTTCGATTTTAAGGTATCGAAACAAACAATAAGGGTCCGATCTGAAGGATCTGGCCTCGATTATGTCACAAAATCAAAACAGGTGACAGACAGTGAAGCTGTCGGACATCCGGAGCTAATAATATGTTGCTGTACTAGTACCCGTGGATATTTAAGACTATCAACGGGTTTATATTTAAATCAAACACGGAAGTTACTGTAAAACTAACTTGAAATAGGGAGAAATCCCTTCTAAATGTACTGAGTTAATAGGCAAAATAATCACACAAAGTGTGTGTCTCATTAAGTAAGAAACAGCTTGGTTATAACTTAAATTTAGAATTTCTAAACACTAAACGTTATTTAAAAGATCTTCTAATGTCTGCAAGAAATTAAATGACAACACCTACTTTTATCTTGGTTACATAGACAGTAAACGTTCCTTCCAAATTCAATTCTCGCTTACTAAGGCAAATCTATTCTTTATATCACGAGCAGACTTCACTGCGACGCCATTTTGGGATCCAATATGGACGAACCGCGTCCTTTTCTCCTAGTCCAAAAAGGTCTCGCAAAATATATGTGCCCCTAATTAACAGGTTGCGGACGGCTCAGGGAAGTTCCAGAACTGCGTCAAAGTATTTCGATCAGCAAGATATGCCCCAACTCACAGGATAAAATCTCAGGTGGGACGCCTTTCGCCACCCAATAGATATCCAATTAATTCTCAGTAAAACAGAGAAATCTACGTTATATAAAACGTTTAAAAGAATCCTAAAAGTACAATGAACGATATGGTAAAAATATTAAGAAGATAACAATATTCTTACCGCAGAGATTTCGTATCACATCACAAGTGACTCAAACACGACACAGCGCTTAATAAGCTAAAGCCTCAATGGCTGCCGTAACGATACAGTCGCAAAATGCCGGATACACGTCATCGTAGTTGACGGAAGTAAAAGAAGGAAGAGAATCTGGTTTTCAAAATCTCGAAGATGATTTCAAATCGCAATATGTGTCCATCCAAACTTAAAAGGTTAAGCAATAACAATGTCCAGAGAAGGAAGTTACTAATAAAAGTCGGCAAGTGAGATTTCTGTTGCAGAGGTCGAACAACGAAAAGGAGATGGCGCAGTATGCGGTGGTATTAAATTGAAAATAAGATATTTACATAAGGCAATATTTAACAAAAGAAGATGCGTCTAGATGAACTATATTTTATAGCAAAAATTCCTACATTAATCATTTGAAATTCGGTGTGACATTTAACGTGATAGCAGTGAAAATCTTGCGAGCATTTCGGATAGGGATTTTCGAGAAGATGGCCGCTTTGTTATTGAACATAGGCTTCCAAGACAAATTGAACGAATGAAATAGGTTGAAAATATTGAAGTTTGAAGGGTCTAAACTGTTCGATAAATAGAGATTTAAACAATATAAAAATAACATTAAACGAAAATATTTAGTTTGATATAGCTACGAGGGTTTAAAGAGAACAAATAGCGTAAACTTGAACAAATATAGGCAGTAAGCAGGAAAATGAATTTGTATGCGTAACACAATATTAAACGGATTTTTTAAAATACTAGACATTGTAACCAAATAACACTGAAAGAAACGAAACCAGAAACAGTCCCTTACAGAAGAGAATACAAAATATAATTTCTCCAGAACAATAAATACATATATGTATATGCATGTATAACAGCATGTAAACACGAGAATACACTTTGGAAATTAGCGGATATAATTGTTTAAGATTATTTCAACGAAGCCTAACGAAATAATATATATATGTATATTCCGTCTTACACGCTACTCTTGAATTGAATTTACAAGGGAATACAAACAATATGCTATTCATAACGACGGAAATAACATCTGCTCGACAAATGCAATCGAGCAAGCAAATAGTGTCGCTGTTATAACATGCATACTATACCTGATACCGCGTTTTATTAGGCAATTGGTCATTCAATCGCTTCAGTCCGCTCTCTGGTAATAAGGTTTTTGTTGGCGAAAAGCCACAAAGCCAATAGGTTTTAAAATGGGCGTAAGTAATCTTCATAATGGACAGCGAAGTGCACGACCAAGCATTGTGACTGATGTACTGATCGCAAAAATCGATTAAAAGATTCAAGAAAGCCGCCGATTCACAATAGCTCTCGTTTAGTTTTCCACAAATTTCCGAAGTTTGTTGCATGAAATCGTTGCACATAAGCTAGGCTATCACAAATTGTGTGCAAGATGAATACCAAAAATATTTACAGAAAATCACAAGAATCAGCGTATGGCTGCATCATTGACATTTCTGGAATCTTACGAAAAATATGGTGACTCATTACTAGAGCTGAGGATGTTTGCGGTATAACCATGGTTATATCATGTAACCATAGTAATTTACTATGGTTACATGATATAACCATGGTTATACCGCAAACATCCTCAGCTCTACTCATTACTTAACCGAAGCGTAACTGGAAATGAGACTTGGGTGAACCATGTGACCTGCGAGACAAAATTGCAGTCTATGGAGTGAGGGCATACAAATCCCCTCACCCACCACAAAAAAAAAAAACAAGAAAATACTTGCAAACGATTTTCTTGAACGAGGCACTTAGAGCGTAGAGGAAATTTGAGCTTAAAAATTTGGTTTTTGCACGACAACGACCGACCACATACCTTAAATAGCACTCATGATGTCCTGGCTGCTTTCGAGTGGGAGGTTTCCTCATGCGCCATACAGCAAGATCCGGAATCTTGAACCCAGCTACTACCACCTGTAGTAGAAGACCAACGATGAAGACCAGGCTCGCAATGCAGTGCTTTGACGACGACGTGGAACTGCGGAAGGACTAACTGGCTAAAGTCTCAAGTGGCAGAATTTGATGACGATGGAATTTAAAAGTTTCTTCGTCACTATAAGTGTCTAGATTTGTATGGAGACTAGGTTGAAAAGAAGTATTTAAGTGTTGCCTTCAAATAAATATAACATATTTTTTTCCTATACTTTGTTTTTTTTAACCAAAACTTAATCTAATTCCTGGATAGCCCTCATATATATATATATATATATATATATATATATATATATATATATATATATATATATATATATATATGTATATATATATATATATATATATATATATATATATAACAATTGATAAATTGTTAATTGACGAAGGAGATACTTGTTGAAACTTCATTATAACGCTAAGAAATAAGTAATCAAACTTCTAGTTTCAAAAATTATTTTATTGTAAATACCACTACAATATTGTCTACTACAATTTTCACATAAATATTCCAACTTGTATTGTACATATTCAGTATTTCATCCACCTGATGAAGCGATTGTATGGCAAAACAATATTGTAGTGGTATTTACAATAAAAGAATTTTAGAAACTAGAAGTTTAATTACTTATTTCTTAGAATTGATAAATTATTGGAGTTTTTCGGCTTTTATAAGGTGTCCCAACAGGAACTTGGCAATTTAAATTCCAAATAACATGCGTAGTATTTAGAAATTCAACGATTTATTAACGTAAACATGAAATAGAAACCCTAAAATTATATGTGGAACAAGATATCGGATAAATGTCCACTCTGACTTCTATTGCACCAGCGATTCTTTTTTTAAAATTTTCAATGACTTTATCACACATATGCAAGTTAATCTCGCCAATAGCCGCACGAATGTTATTTTTTAATTCATCAATTGTCTGTGGATTATTTGTGTAGACTTGATCCTTAAGGAAACCCCAAAGAAAAAAGTCCAGCGGTGTTATGTCGCAGGATCTTGCAGGCCAATCCACGTCACCATTACGAGAAATCACACGGCGAGGGAATTTCTCTTGCAGTAAATTTAGAGTTTTCCTGGCAGTGTGACAAGTGGCCCCATCTTGTTGAAAGTAAAGATTGTTGAGGTCCATATCTTCCAAACGAGGCCATAGAAAGTTATTCAACATCTGTCGATACCGCTCCCCATTTACAGTTTCTGCTTCTCCATTCTAATTTTCAAAAAAGTAAGGTCCAAGAACACCATTGGCCGAGAAACCGCACCATACAGTGACACGTAGTGGGTGCATGGGTTTATCAATAATCTCTCGAGGATTTTCACGCCCCCAAATGCAGCAGTTTTGTTTATTTACGTAACCCCCTATTTGAAAATGGGCTTCGTCACTGAATATGATTCGCTTACAGAATTCGTCATCAAAATCAGTTTGCTCCAAAATCCAATTGGCAAAGATACGGCGGTGGTGATGGTCTCTGGGCTTCAATTCTTGTGTTAACTGGATCTTGTATGTGTAGCCGAAGGTCTTTTGTTAAAATTCGTTGCAGAGATGATCTTGAGATGGCCAATTGCTGTGACCGATGACGAATTGAAGTTTTTGGACTTTCGGTAACACTTTCATTCACCATAGCGATATTTTCAACTGACCGAACGTTACGAGGACGTAGTGGTGTCTTTACATCGAGAACAGAACCAGTTCGCTCAAATTTTGCCATTAAATTTATAATTGCCTTATTGCTGGGTATATGATTCTGTTGAAAAACAACGCGTAGTCGACGAATTGTGTTCGTAATGGAACGACCATTTTCATAATAAATTTGAACAATTTGGATACGTTCTTCAGTCGTGAAACGTTGCATGATGACTTTTACAAGTTTATAGATGACATATACCAAATATTAGGTTGCTAAGTTACCTTGTTTGAAAATAATGTGAAATTTAAATCACCAAGTTCCTGTTGGGACAAGTTTTATATGAAATATTTACAAATATCAAGTTAGTATGTATGTAATTGCAAAGTAAGGGTGATGTAAACATTGCTGTCTACAAATTACAAAGCAAATCATACCAAATTTTTAATTGAAAAATATTGTCTATGTTGGGCCTCGAACCCAAATCTACAGTTTGCCGGACTGTCGGTTTTACCACTCATCCACAATAAACCGAGGTTCAAGCTAATTATAAATGCATTATAAAGTAACAGTGTTAATGAATCAGATGTCAGTTATTGAATGTAGATGTCAAGTTGAAAGCAGAAGTTAGTTTTGAAAGCTCATGTCAGTTTTGATAGCAGATGTCAGTTAGTGAAAGCAAATGTCAGTAATTGAAAACAGATGTCAGTTTTGAAAGCAGGTGTCAGTTATGAAAGCAAATGTCAGATTCGAAAGCAGATGCCTATTTTGAAATTAGATATCAGTTATTGAAAGCAGATGTCAGTATTTTGAGAGCAGATGTCAGATTCTAATGTTTGAAAATGCTAATTATTACTCCATAGCTATATGTGTGTTTAGATAATTTCTTAGCCGTTTATTAAATATAGCAATTGATAAATTATTGGAGTTTTTCGGCTTTTATATGAAATATTTACAAATATCAAGTTAGTATGTATGTAATTGCAAAGTAAGGGGGGATGTAAACATTTCTGTCTACAAATTACAAAGCAAATCATACGAAATTTTTAATTGAAAAATATTGTCTATGTTGGGACTCGAACCCAAGTCTACAGTTTGCCGGACTGTCGGTTTTACCGCTCACCCACAATAGACCTAGGTTCAAGCTAGCTTCAACCTAGGTTCAAGCTAGCTTGAGTCCCAACATAGACAATATTTTTCCGTAACTCACGAAATATGGACAACGACTGTTGGGGACGCTATATCAAACAAAAGATGAAATTTGAAAATTATCTTACAACCCATTGGTCAATATACCAAAACGGAAGTGAAACGTTAATAAATATAGGTTTTTTATACATTTCTTTAAAATTACCAATTCCTACAGAGTCGAATTAGCTTAAAACTAATAAATACTTAAACTTAATAATAGAAACTATTCAAGTATTTTGCTTATATTTCCTTTGACTTATATTTTATGTCTTAAACTTTTATATTCTAAATATTTTATATATTAAATGTATATGTTTATAAAATTTTATTTGTAAATTACATATCAGTTAATTATATTGTTGTTGGGGTGATTTGCCCTACAACATTATATATAAATGTTATGAATGTTATAAATGTATGTGGTACATATACGGTGTTATCAACTGAAATTTTTTCTAGTTTTATTTTAAAATTTGAAATTTAAATTAGAAAATTATCTTGCATCATCATTTCCAAAAGCGCAATTAAAAGTAAAGACATTTTATGATTTTGTTTGAGAACTATGAGTGTAATCCAAGTTAGACAGTGCACCCTTTTTAGACTATGTGGCAAATTTATTACGCATGCAGTTAACATTAGTTTCATTCTACTGCATATTATTTTCATATATTTAATACACAAAATTTTCGCAAAGATTAAATATGACGAACCGTCACTGCTTGTAAATATCCCGAACAAATTATTGGATTCTACTGTAAGGTATAGCTAACGTCATTTCGACACGGTACGGCGTCGCTTGCTCAGTGAAACAAGCGGTAGTAAAACGCCTCCGTTGGCACAAATGGCCCGAAATGATCAAATCTTTGCGTTTATTCGCCGTTTGATTGTTATGACCGAAAGTTTCTTTCTATCTATATATGTGTGGTGAAGCGTCTTTGTTACGGCTGTAACCTTTGTTTGTTCCATTCAATATGCCATTAGTAAATTGAGGAATTACGGGAGACAGGAGATTCTACCAAACAAGAAAAATAATGGGCGTGCACCAATTTAATGTCCCTTTTTTGTCTAATTCAAAGAATAACGGAAGCGTGTTTACAAGCAAGTGAAAATTTCTGCAAATTTGCCAATTTTCTTTTCATCCTTGTTAAAAAGGTATACATCAAATACAATGCAGTTTAATAATACGAAGTTTTATATTAATAATGCTTGCAAATTGAAAGGAGCACATATTGCTATGTATTTTTTCCTGATATTGCATATTTAAAATAATATGCAAAATAATGTGATTATACACACGTTATTGAATTTATTTCATCCTGTGTCACCAGGTCAGATTCTTTGATTTTCCGTGCCATTTCAGTTCGGAAAATGAAACTTTACAGCATTAAAATACTTTAGCGGACTACAATTTTTACAAGATTTATTCAAATTTATACTGGGTCCGGCAACAGGATTGAACGGTTTTTAATAGGCCACTGTTAAGAAACAAAGAATATATTTGGACTTATTATCATTACAAACTAAAAACGCAATTCTGGAAATTTCTTATAACACCTTTAGTTTGCAAAAATCACATCCCTAAGATGACCACCGTCTTCTTCTATACATTGCTGCAATCTGCTTCTAAAATTGACCGTAACGCATCTAAGTAAATCTTAGTTTATCAAATTTATTTCCTCGCGAATTCTTCTGTGGGCTCCAGAAACGTTTGGGGACGCGTAGAGTACACTTTTAGACTATAATAATACCGACAGAAAAAATCCGGGACCGTCAGTACAGGTGATCTTGCAGGCCATGCAATGTCACCAAACCTGGAAATTAGGCGATTCAGGAACATACGCTGTAAAATAGCAATGGACTGTCTAGCTGTATGCGCTGTGGCGCTATCCTGTTGAAACCATACTCCATCTTGGTCCATTCTCTGAAGTCCCACAGGTACAAATGTTTCCAACATCTCAACGTACCGAAGTGAATTGATTGTAACGGTTTGGACGTTTTCTTCAAAACAATATGGTCCGATCACACCAAAGGTGCACACTCTACACCACACCGTTACGATTTAGTCATGAAGTGGATGTTCATGCATTTCTCTTAGGTTGTGTTCTGCCCAGTTGCGAGAATTCTGCTTATTAACGCACCCGCTTAGATGAAAGTGACCTTCATCAGACATGATCAGTTAATCAAGAATTCCTGCATTGTTGTTCAATATTTTAAAAATTGCCTGCAGAAATTGAGGTGATTAAGTTTATCAACAGGATTTAGCCTCTGGGCTATCTGTACCTTATTTAAAATTCGTCGCAAACTACGCTCTGAAATTCGCAGTGCAATTGAATGCCGAATTGCAGAACGTGTTGTATGATTTTATGTTTATATCTGTTGACTTGTGTTTGAGTTATTTTGCGACGCTACAATCTCTGATATGAAAGACCAAAGAACATAAAATGCTTAAACAAACATTTGGTGAAGATGCTTTAGGCCAAACGTAACTTGGTGGTGATGAGTGATACAAACTGTTTTAAAAATGCACGTGTGTCAGTTGCTGATGGTGAGCCTTCGTCGGTGGAGAACACGCCACAAAATGTAGCAAAAGTGCATGAACCAGGCAAAATAGTTAATAAAAGAATTTAATTGCTATGTTCTTCGGCGACAAAGAGAAAATATTCGACGCAAGCAGCCTGCCAGTGGCGCAAAAATTTGTGTATCCTGTACCACGACAATGCACCAACCTACACATAACTTGTTATGCGCCAGTTTCTTACCTGAACGAAGATGGTAGTACTACCCTACCCTCCCTACTCCCTAGATCTTGCCCATCGTGACTTCTTCATGTTTCCGAAGTTAAAACTCAAACTCAAGTGGCGCCATTTTGAGACGATTGAGAAGATCCAGACTGAATCGCAGGCAGTGTTGAACACGTTAACACGCGAAGACTTTCAGCACTGCTTCCAGTCATGGCAAAGTCTCTGGCATCGGTATATTCATGCTAAAGGAGAATGCTTTGAAGGGGATGGCAGTGAATAAGTTGTAAGAACATTTTATCGTGTTTCTTTTTCACATTCCGGTAATTTCTGTATAGCATCTCGAATATGTATTTACATATCATATTTCATGTTAAAAGGATATGTATACCGCCTAATTCTGAGCAAACGCAACGATGCGAATGTATGAATATTTCTCCCGCTCTGAATACAATTCCCCTGAATGCTGTAGGCGCGTCAACATCGATGTCATACATATAGCAAGCGCCAATTAAGTTGGCGCGAGGAGGGGATTTAGCAACAGACTGTTTTGTGATTGGCTTAACATCGATGTCATACATATAGCAAGCGCCAATTAATTTAGCGCGAGGAGGGGGTTTAGCAACAGACTGTTTTGTGATTGGCTTAACGCGTTCAGGGGATTTGTATTTGGAGCGGGAGAAATATTCATACATTCGCATCGTTGCGTTTGCTCAGAATTAGGCGGTATATTTAATACGAATAATTTCTACTATTTATAGATACTATTATACAAATCAATATTGTATCTTCTATACAGGTGCCGACGAGGAAGTTCGAGAACTTTATGCAGTGATTCCTTAGTAATAAATAAATAAGAAAAAAACTTCAAATAAACATTTGTCCAACAATAGATATTGGTGGTCAAAGTTGCGCGAGATAATACCACATTTTCACAGATTAATTGCTACACGCCTTAGCATGAATTATTATTAATATTATCACCTCCTAATAATAGACTCCCTATAAAACGGACGGAAATTTTTAATATACTGCTAGCTGATCCGACAGACGTTGTACTGTCAAAATTTCAATAAATTTGTTTGTGTATATGATCTATCCAATGAAGCACTATTAAAAAAAAATTAACAATTAAATGCTTTTCTACATTTTGTATTTTAAATTAATGTTTCCTGTCGTCTAGCAAGTGTTTGAATGTGGAGGAAGATCGTTCAACATCGACGGAAGTAATTTGAGCATAATACTTTAAACTCTTACATGTTTCGGCACTTATGGCGTTTTTCAAAGAGTTTTTTTTTAATGTGAACATTCAATTACATATAATTATAACTATATTATCGTGTCTTCACTACTTATTACGGATCAACCGCAAGCGTAGTAGTGAATACACGATAATACAGTTTCCAGAGATAAGGCAGTGCCACCTGATGAAAACACGTTGTTAGTTCTGCAGTTGTTATGTAGACAGAACTTGTTGTTTCGGCTGTTTGCTAATATGCAGCGCTGAATGTACTTCTACATTCGGGCTTAGTAATTTCTGTGAGAAAGCGAAGTTGTTCTTTTTGTAAATGTATCCTTCTCCAGCAGGGGCGCACTGACAAATCTGTAGAAAGATGAAATACATATCTGCGTCTCTGGGGAGAAAAATATTAATATTGAACTTGTATTGTGTTCTTCACGCCAGATTTTTAATAATATTTTGTATTATTAAAAATACTTTTGTATTAAATAAATTATTGTTATTATTTATTATATTTTTAACGTCGTCAAAATGCATGTAATAATAGGATGTTGCTTCTATCCATGTAAGTGCGTTATAATAGGTTCTGGTGGTAATGGCACATGTGGCAGTTTTTCACGAAATAAATTCTTACGTACAGGTGCCTTCACAAGAACTTTCTTGACATAGGATAATTTGTCGGTATGCGGATAGCATTAACTTCCTCTGATACTCGATGAAGAGCATGTGCGAAACATGTAATATGCTTCATACTACTGTATGTTTGTTGTAAGAGCTGACCAGCCGCTTTCATATATGCAGCGCCATCTGTTACAAATAATAACACTTTTTATTTATTTATATCGTGCTTTTCACTCCATACCTATTTCAAACACGAAGTTACGTTGCGTGATATAAATTCTGCATTAGTTGTTTTGATTCTCTTAGATGCAGGTAAAAGTGTAGACATTTCCGTATCTCTGTTTATCACATATTTACGCAATAGAACTCAAGTAACTAATTAAACTTAAACAATAGAACGGCCCGCTACAAATTCATTTAGGTTCCCTTCTAGAATGTACCTTCGCGAATTATTAATATTTTATAACTATTTAGGTATTAAAATCATTATACAGGGTCATCGAAAAGATGTCCGGGATTTTGAAGCAAAATAAATATCTTAATATAAATGGTAGAATATTTATTTGTACATCAAAAGACGCAGCAAATCTTAATCCCATTTTTTATCCCATCTAAAAAGTTTCAATGTGAGGTCCCCCTTCGCAAGGCAGACATCTAGCCGATAGTCTACCTCCCGCCAGGTGTTCTGAAGCATTTCAGGAGTCACAGTTGAAATTGCTACGTTGCTTCTTTCTCTCAGATGCTGTGTGTCACGATTTTTTCGGAACAAGGTTCTTAATGTAGCCCCCAAAGGAAAAATCTAATGGCGTCAAATCAGGACTTCTAGGTAGCCACAAAACAGGACCATTCCTCCCAATCCAATGGTCAGGAATTTGTTGTTGAGAGCTTCTTGGACAATTAGGTTGTAGTGACATGGAGCTCCATCCTGCTGGAAAATGACGTTAATGCCCTTTTCCCTTTCAATTTCTTCAACTTGAGCGAACATATACATTTCTAACATGTCCAAATAAATAATGCCTGTAATCGCGTTTTCTATAAACATGAAAGGGCCGATGGCACGATCCTGCATAAGTCCACGCCAAACGTTAACTTTTGGTGAATCACAGACGTATTGTAAAACTTCATTTGGTTGCTGTTGTCCCCATATACGACAGTTATGCCGATTTACACAATCATTAATGTGAATCGTTGCCTCATCACTGAATAAAATGTTGTTAAGATACAAGTTTCCATCGTCGTCAATGTTATGTAGCATCTGTACGACAAAGTTAACGCGACTAGGCTTATCTGCTGGTTTTAATTTCATGTCTTAGTTGAATTTTGTAAGCATGTAATTTAAAACGCTTATGAAGAATATTCTGAATAGTTATTTTAGTCATACCAAGTTGCAATTATGTCGGGCAATGGACTTCTTAGAACTTCGGACACGTGACTGTTGTCCGCTCAACATCCTCTTCCGATGTGCGTGGCCGTGCTGAAGATTTCTTGATGTCAACACTTCCAGTTTTCTTGAACTGATTAAACCAATGAACATCGGCGGATTTTTTTATAAGTTTGCCGAAAATGACGCTGCACTAACACAACTGATTTGAACTCAGCGTATCACAAAACACACTGCACTTTCTGCTGCACGGTAGTAATGATGGATGTGAACTGACTGATCAAGTTCAGCCGCACTGAAATTGCGACGCGCGGTCTTTTGATGCACAAATAAATATTCTACCATATATATTAAGATTTTTATTTCCCTTCAAAATCCTGGACACCTTTTTCGATGACCCTGTATACAATTTTAGTACCGTTCTACGTTCTAGCAGTTACCCGTTCGTTTGTTTCTGGAAATATTTATGATATAAGTACGAGCGACTATTGGAACTATTTCAAGTTAGAAATATTTCATTATTTAACATAGTCTCCTCTTAAATTAATACACTTAATGCTGCGATCCTGCAACACTTTTAACACTTCTAAAAAAATATTCTTCTTAGTCTGCTCGCCAGCCCTCCACAGCTTCTACTACCTCTTAGTTACACAAAAATTTACGTCCTTTTCAACATTTTTTCAATCAGGGAACAGATAATAGTCTGAGGGGACTATGTCCGGGTGTTACAGTAATTCGAACCCTAGATCCCGAATTGTATTCATGGTAATGCGCGATTTGTGTGCAGATGCATTGTCTTGCAAAAATAACACGGCCTTCGCCAACATACCACTTCTTGCTTCCTTAATTTTCACTCTCAGAGTGGTTAGTAATTTAGAATAAGAACCTCCAGTGATGGTCTGACCCATTTTTAGGTAATCGATCATAATTATTCCACGTATATCCCAAAAAGCTGA
This sequence comes from Melolontha melolontha, assembly GCA_935421215.2. Taxonomy (NCBI): domain Eukaryota; kingdom Metazoa; phylum Arthropoda; class Insecta; order Coleoptera; family Scarabaeidae; genus Melolontha; species Melolontha melolontha. The sequence goes on from OW285243.1 coordinate 41,158,707, forward strand.
AGCAAGAACTTTCGCAGCAATATTTTTATCTCGAAACTTCTTGGGCCTTGAGAATCATGATGCTTCCACTCCATCGATTGCTGTTTTCTTTCTGGATCGTAAATATGGACCTATATTTCATCCATATTTACAAGACGGTTCAAAAAATATGGGTCTCCTTCAAAACTGGCACAGATTGGGCGTGATGCTTTCACTATTGCTGCGTTCAAGCATTTAGGTAATGAGTTTGCAGGAATGTTTTTCATAACTAGTCGACGTGAACTATATGATGACCGCATTCACATGAAATCTTTAGTACCTCAGCTATATGTTTCAGCTCAATTTGACGGTCTGATAATATCATGTCATGAACTGCATCAGTATCTTTGGGTGTGGACACCGAAATCAGTCTTTCTGGTCGCTTCTCATCTCCAACGGAAAGTTTTCTTCTTTTGAATGACGCAGTCCAATTTTTGACAGCCGCATATGATGGGCATGGATCGCCAAGTGTATTAAGCATATGCCCGTAAATTTACTTGCCACTTAACATCTCCAAATACAAGTATTTTATGATGCCTTGATACTCCAATTTATCGATTTTCACATTTGTATTCGACATGCTTTCTTTCAAAATTTACTGCACAAAAATACTTCAACTTGTTGACGTAAAATTTTACAGTAACACTTTTAAAATGTCATTACTTCTTGCCATTATAACAAAATTTTGTTTTGTTCAAGGAAAATGGCCTAGGCTAACTAGATATCAATACCCCTTCGTACATAGATTTAATAAAAATAATTTACAATTATGGAATAATTTCTTTGAGTAATGCGAAAAGCAAATTTAATAGTTCCCGTTTATGAGTTACAGTTAATTTAATAGTAATTAAAATGTTTTATGTTAGAAACCGTCTAATATAATGGAAATTTTTTCTGGCATTCCGCCAATGATTTTTATTATCTTACGGCGGCGTTTTATGCGGTCCTTGCTGTGAAAATACCCATTCCCCGTACGACGATGCAATGAAATTAAACTCTTCCTTCCGGTTAACAACTTAATCTTAATTTACTACAATGAGGTAATTCCATGAAGATTGTGTGAGAGAGTTTCAAATTGAATCCGGCAACTTTTCTAATTTATATTGCTTTATGTTATTACAAACATTCGCGAAATGGTATTTTTCGCAAACCCAGATTATTTGCTCATAATTTCTTCTTGAAATAAAGCATGTTTAAATCTCTACATTTAAAGTTGGATATTATCAAATTAATTTTCTGTGCTATGTGTATTATTTCGATATTAGAATTTTAAATGTAATAACCATTTACAGTATTTTCTGATTAGTAAAACCACGAAAATGCAGTGAAATTAATTGACTAGTTTATTTATAAACTAATAGGAATTCTAAAAGTACATTATCTTTCTTATTACCAAGTCCATCAACTAGAAACAATCACTTTCTTGTTAGATACGAATCCCAAAATGCAGTTTCCTAATTCACATTTAACGAAGGACCAAATTTTATTATCGTTTGCAACAAGGGTTTCCGGAAACGAGATTGTAAACGAAAAATCAATCAAGAGCTGTCTTTCGCCTTCACTCGCTGAAATCAATTTGAAATTCATTAAATCCATATCGATTGAAGCATAAAGTTAAGTATTACCGAAATTATAAGAGGAATTCTGAATTAGCATACATTTACTTGTTATACAGGGTCGTCATAAAATAACGGATATATAAGTTGTTAAAATTATATTCCAGAAATATTCACATATATTCCGTGACTACATATTGAAATAATTTAAATATTATCGAACTTAATGCGTAAATTTCTAACTGATAGATATAGTTGTCTGATTGCTTCCTAATTTCAAGCAGTTTCATGTTGAAATATGCATTTTTTCGTAATGAAATAAATCCTTAATTTCGATGAAAGATGTAGCTGTTTCAATTAAGTCCAAACTTTTCAGTGTCGAACCAACAGGAATTCTGAAATTCACCAGGAGAGTTATCATTCATCAGTAAAAATAACTTATTCCTGCTGATCTCTTCATTGCACGTGTCTTCTAGCCAAATCCAATGGCGTTTTCCTGTTAGGAATAATTTTTGTCTAGAACAACGAAGAATCCTTCGTAGTTTTCTCATCGTAGTGGGTATGCTAAAATTGTTTCCAATTTTTCTCTATAATTTTCAATATATAGAGCGTTTCACGATTACGGTGCAGTATGGGCTTTATGGAGAAAGCTTACATAGTTCAATACAATTTGCCAACTGATAAAATAATTTTTAAAGTTTGATTTTAAAATAACCTCTGTTGACAGTATTGTCATACCACATAACCTACATAAATTAAACACGTAATTATAATGAAAAAAATTCTTGTTTCTATTGAATTGTTTTTTTCCAGTTAGAAATACAATATTTATTATCAGCATGAAGAGTTTGAACATACATGCACTTGATGTTAAAGCAATCTACTGCATCTGTTAATAAATCAGCTTTGAAGACATCTGTCGAACTAAATTCTATCCCATGTGCAATGTTTTATAAATTACAATGCGAGAGCAATAATTCTTGAATGTCTTTTTTGTATTGACGGTGACAATAATATAAACATTAGTAATTTATTTATTTTTATAGAACTAAAAATAATTTGGATACAATTTATTTTTGAAAAGTTAAAATTACAATTTCAATATCAGCATGATGGGTTTGAAAATACATTTGATGTTGACGGAATGTTAGAGTAGTCACTTAATTGGATCTGTTAATAAATCAGCCTCGGAACCATCATTTGAACTTAATTGTTCCACATGTGTTATGAATTCCTCAATGTTTTACGGTATAGTGTATACTCTTTTTTAATACATTGACATTTAACGTATATATATGAGTAGTTTGTTGATTTCTAAGGCTATATACTATTTCTTTGATTTCTTCATTTGTTGTAGGGCGAATAAAAAAGGTATTTGATGAACTTTGAATATTTTTGCTCAGTAGGTCATCAGGAGCTAAATTTGGACCCCTAATTGACCTAGTTACAACATCGCCAATATCAACAAAGAAAGAGTTAAACTCATCAGGTGAAATATTTGAAAAAACATTCACATCACGCTTATTATTGACCACTTCTCTATTTATTACATTCCATACTACCCTGGACCTATTTGTACATCTTTGAATGTAATTTCAGTTCATTCTTTTCTTACTCAGGATTTTCTGTTCTTTATATTGATTTTTTAAGTGCCTATACAATTCGTTAACCTCACTCTCGCCTGCAGCTCTACTTATTACTTCAACACTATCATAAACATTTCTCATTTCTTTAATTTCCTCAGTATACCACGACATATTGTTGTAGTTGCTACTAATATTCTTTACTACTTACTACTACTACTACTTACTATTTCAGGAAATGATTCATCAAAAATATCCCAATAGAGGATATTATATAATCTATGCACTGAACAATTTAGGGCTTCACTCGCTTCTGCAGCAGCAGCTGTAACAGTCATAGGTTTTTTAAGAAAATAGTTGAAGACATTAAGCATCATCTCTTTCTCTTTTCGGGTAAAACATTCACTCTTTCGCATTTTTTTCATTTTGATGTATCTGTAACACTAATATTTTTATCTATTCATACATTTATTTACATCATTTTGTAACTTGCCACAAATACTTTTGTAAACAATAGATAACGTTCTAATAAGAACGACTTATAAAAAACCGAAAAATTCCAATACAAATACCAAATAACTAATAATAACAACAAGAAAGTAACAATAATATTTTACAAATGAAAACTAAATTAAACTGTGACCATGTCAATTTTTCATTAAATTTTTGTCGTTTATATTAGCAAATTCAGAACTTCGTTCTTGCAGATACTCCAAGTTTGCGAATTTAAAACATTTCATATGGAGTTAATCTATTGATGTCAAATGTTTCTAATTACCTGTTTTACAATATAATTTAAGTTTCTTCTTCTTTTGTAATAATTACTACTTTTGTATAATACTCTTTCTACTTATTTCTAGTTACTGATTTTATTATTTTATTTGTAGTTATTCATAGTCCCAGGATTAATACAATTGAATTATAGTAAACTAAAATTTTCCTTTAATTTATTTTGCAGGCATATTTTTATATGTAATATTTCTTTGACTGTAGCTAAGTACGTATATGTATTTTCAAATTCTACTTTTACTTGACTGGTGTAAATGAATTTTTCTTCGAAAATTACTTTTCTTTAAATATGAAGTGCCTTCTTGGCATAGAGGCAAATCCAATAAATCTCTGCGCGGCAGTAAACTTTCGAGATCAGATTTCATCAAAGGAGGGTTCCGTAATATATGTAAAGGAATTTCCTACGAAGCTGTCCAAATATTCAAAACGCTTCGGATTCCGGACCTACTGAACAAATTTACGCCCCATACAGACGCCATATTTCTTATTGCGTCTGGATTTTCGGCACATTTTTTGCCTCTAATAGATACATTTTCCTTTATTTTGTCATACATATATGTCTTCCCAGAAATAATATTATTTATCAAGTTGATAGCAGAAAACATTTTATGCTTTCAGAATGTTCATTACGCAAGGGGTTGGCGACTTTAAATTTTATAGCTGCACATAAAACTACCAAAATGTCAGCTTTGATACGCATTATATGCAATATAATTATTTGATACAATCTGGATTAAATGCAATTTATGTAAAGGTCGGAAAGTATGAACTAAAAATAGTCATAATATACACTTAAATATGCATTTTAATTTGTATTTAATTAGTCTTTTTCGCTGAACACTTACGACAAAAATCAAACCTATTTTCTAGCTATATATACAAGGTGTTATAAAACAACGTTTAAAATCCTTAAGGGTATGTAATACCATAGAAAATAATGTTATAAGCCTCAATACACATTGGCCTGCAAATCAACTGTTTACGAAATAATTGATTTGAAGTCTTGTGCAATTTGTTTCGATTACAATGGCTGCACATTAAAATGCTGAAATAAGCGATATAGTATTTATGAGCATGCCTTAAAAGCACGTCGATTCTATGCGGAAGAGTTTCCCAATCGTCAACAGCCTTCGCATGTACTGTTTCAATGTCTAAGAGAAACCTGTTCGTTCAGAAAAAGTCTCACGATACTGTATGGCAGAGAACAGCATGTACACCCAAAATAAACCTTAAAAGTTACTAATCTGAATCATTAGACCGCCCAATATTTTCAGCCAACGATATTGTATATATAGGAAACAAAAAAATGTGTTTGTAGATATTGTCTGAGACAGAAAATTATATCATACTAGCCATTTGGTATTACCAAAGAGCAGACTCTAGCGATTGATGATTCATAGTCCATAGGCGTTTGCCTTGTTTTCGCTATAGCTTTGTTTCTTTAAGCGATCCGTCAGTTTCGAACAATTTGATACGCATGGCCACTGCATAAGTGACACATACCTCCATATGCAGTTAATATGTATCTTTCAATGCACAACTGAGCGAATGTAATAAACGGTTTGGTAACCGGCAGCAACTACTGCTGAAGCAAAAGTAATGCTGACAAGCGAATTGCGTATCGAATTTTGAATAAAAATAATTTAAAAAGAACAAAACTCAAAACTATGTAAAACATTACTATGAACAACTAAAATTTGTTCAAGGTGTTCCTGTTAAATTAGTTCTTTTAGATGTTAATACATCTTTACAAATAGAAAATATCCGTTCCACATCACAACTAGTGATGGGTGCGTGATTAAAATGTTGCAAAAGTGCACCATACTTCGAATGTATAGATTTTTCAATCGGCTCTGCGCAGAATTGATTCAAATCTGAATTTCTGTTAAATATAGCATCAACTTTTTGTCTCAGCTTATTTGCGAATTCGGATGGCATACTTTTCATTCGATCGATAACGGTTTCTAAGTTAATTATCGCCTCTTGATTTTGCATGAAAGTAATCGTATCTGTAAGACACTGGAAATTAGCTTTCATAAAGTTTAGCTGGTTTTGTAAATTTTCAATTTGTATCAGGTGTTTACAATTAGAAATGCCTTGCGTATTATTATCTTGAAGACGAAAAACAAAGTTTTTTTAATTCATCCAAGTGTTGCGAATAGAAAAATGCGACTTCTAGCCAATGAAAATAATGAGAAATACTAGGAACAGAAAGAAATGGACTAAAAATAAGAAACGAAAACTACTCCAAAAATAAGGTAGTAAATTTAACTTAATATTTACAAAAAAATTATAGGATAAATATACAATATAACAATACAAAACGGATTTTTTAAAATACTAAAAGTTGTAACCAAATAGCACTGAAGGACACGAAACCAGAAATAATCCCTTATAGAAGCGAATAGAAAATATATTATCTCAAGAACAATAAATACATATATTATAATGAGATAAACCTCCATTATATTCATGAGCTATTTCTAATATTATGTCTATGCGATTTTTAAATTTTAACATATGCAAGAGATATTTGTGTTATTTGAATTTGAAATAGTTATTATGTTTATAAAAAAAATGGATATCTTATACTTAATAGCTTTGTAAATATAGATGAGAGTTGAATCTTGGTATATATTTTTAGTTAATTATACTTTGAAAGTTGAATAATCGTGGAAATTATATTTAGTCAATTTATATAAATTATTGTAAAATTTAACATATGCAAGTGAGTAGCTTTAATATTCGTAATTAACTATATGAATGTCATTTTCAAATTTGAATTTAAAAAAAGAAAAGGTATTTAGATTTATTGAATATAAAACTGGCATTTAAAAAAAAACTAATTGATAAATGTGAAAGTATATAAGATAACCATGGCAATTGAAAAAAAAAAGAGAGAAGAATTATTTTGACCTGTGCAAAAGGATACATAGAAATTTGGAAGGTGAATTAAAAAATAGCAATTTTATAATTTTAAAATACCTGAAGAGGGACCCAGAAGGCTGGATCACCATTAATTTAAATATCAGACCATATTTTGATACATATGGTGTATTTTGGAAAATAATTTCCTGGCTACGGAAGGATTATTGTTAACTGGTTTAGGAACGAAGGAATTGGAAACATTTTAGATGTTCGATCAAGTTTATCCATTTATAACGTTAAGGATTGGTTGCTTTCAAATTACTACTGGATTCTTCAATAGCTAGGATACTAATTGGAAATTTTCTTCGTAGTAGAAGCAGTATTGCAGTTAATTCGAGTGTATCTAAATTTCTTCAAGTATTGTCACAATAAATCAAATCATGTAAGTGATAAACTAAAAATATTTAAGACCAAGAAATCAAGTGTTGAATAATATCGATTTACCAGCTTTATTTAATATAGTCATTTATTCTTGATTCTTAGATTCAAAGCACTTGCATAGGTTTCATTTTTTTCTTCATAAATTTTGTTATATCTGAAATATTAAAATAAAATTTGTATTTATAATATTAGAAATTGCTACAGATGTAAATAACTATATCAGACCTAATTTTATATAGAAAATAAATATAAACTTATGTTACTTAAAAAGATTTTTTTACCTATTAAAGTTAACAAAGTTATAGAGATCCACACCTTCAGAAAGATAATATTCTTTTTCTCTCCGGCAAAGACTAGTTTTGGAAGACTTTTTTTATTGATTTAAAATTAGTTCATAAATAACACATATTCAATAAAAAAGTTGAAAGTGCCGATATTCGTGATGACTATACATTCCAGTTTGGAATTGCAGCCGCGCTTTGGTCTCGTAAGACTCATTTTGTGGTGAGTCACTCCATTTTCCGTTAGTCTATATGTGCGTTCTTGCCTTCTTCATTATTTTTCGCCATTATTCCCTACTTAACATTATGTGCTCTCCCTGCTACGGTCCCCTGGTCTTTGATATCATCCACTACTTGGTCCTCCCACCTAATTTTTCGTGTACCTCTTGTTGATGCTCCATATGGCTTCCTTCTTGTAATTCGCCTCAACGTTGACGCTTCTCCTCTTCTGTTGATATACCCATACCACCTTATTCTCATCGATTTAGTCACTCTTACCATGTTTTCTCTCTCCAATTTTTCTCTATTTCATGATTCATAAGGCTTGTATAATCATCATCTTCCTTCTTTGGTACATAAATTCTTCTAATTATTTTTCTTTCAAATGTTCTTAGAGCTTCTTCATTTTTTCTGAGTTAATCTCATTGTTTCTCCAGCATATGTCACTACCGATCTAATGGCAGTTTTATATATTCTTACTTTCTGTTAATGCTTATTTCCTTATTTTTCATATATTTCTTGTATCTATAATATTCTCTGTTCCCTGCTTGAATCGATGTTTCACCTCGTCTGTTTTCTGATTCTTACTACTTATCATGAATTCTAGGTACTTAAATGTATCCACTTTCTCAAAATTGTATTTTCCCATCGCCACTTCTTTCCTTTCTTCAATGTTTTCTTGTCTTGCGATTCTCATATACTTGACCTTAAATCGCCAACTAATTGAATCTAACATATATATATATATATATAATTGAAACGAAATTATCGACCGTGATATAATATAAAAAATTAATTTAAATTCGGGTAAGCGGTCTGTCAATAAAAAACTGCTTTATTAAATAACCCTATATTTCGCAACAGAATTTGTTGCCTCTTCTGGGGAAAAAAATGTAGAATTGAAAAATGAGTTTTTTAATTGACGGACCGCTTATCCGAATTTAAATTAATTATATATATATATATATATATATATATATATAAAGGGTGCGGCAAAAATAACTAAGCGATTTAATTCCTATATATTTATGACATATAATACAATATTTTATAAATAGTTAACTCTTACTTTTAGTAGAGGTTTTAGGTAAATTATTACTGACTATTTGAAAATTATGTTCTTTAAATGAGTTCCGTGATTATCACGACAATATTCAGCTCTTTTAATCACATTTATCATAACTGTTTCCAATAGCTCAGGTGTTATGTCTGCAATTTTTTGACGAATTTCCCTTTTCAAATCTTCCAGCGTTTCCGGCTTGCCTTTGTAAACATTGTCCTTCAGATAGCCCCAGAGGAAACAATCTAGGGCAGTCAAGTCAGGCGACCTTGGTGGCCAGTCGATATTGCCAGCACGTGAAATATGGCAGTCCGGAAACATTGTTTGTAAAAGGTTGATGGTTTCTAGACTTGTATGCGATGTGGCACCATCCTGTTGAAACCACATGTTTCTCAGATTTAGTTCTTCCAACTGCGGTCCAAGAAAATTACGTAGCATCTCACGGTATCGATCGGAATTAACAGTAACGGCATTACCTGCATTATTTTCAAAAAAATACGGTCCTAAAATCCTAGCGCTGTAAACACCGCACCATACGGTGACCTTAAGGGAGTGTAATGGTTTTTGATGAAGTATTTTTTCTGTACCCCAAAACCGGCTATTTTGTTTGTTTACGTATCGGCACAAGTGAAAATGTGACTCATCGCTCATGATAATTTTTGTGTGGAAATCATTAATTTCATTATTTAAGTTTATAAGCATGTTGCTCCATGCTAGGCGTTTTTCATGATCTGTATTGAGTAGCGACTGGGTTATTTGAATTTTATATGGATATAAATGAAGGTCATCTTTTAAAATTCGACGAATAGAACGGTCACTAATATGGAATTGCTGAGCACGGCGCCTTGAGGATGTTTGTGGCCTTTGACGCACATCGTCCCGTACACGAGCAATATTTTCTTCTAATCTACATGTGCGCGGTCGACCAATATGGTACGCATCCCCCACTGAACCAGAAATGGAAAATTTTGATATAATATTGCGAATGGTGTTTGAATTTGGAGCAGGACTATTACGATATTTTGTTCTAAATTTTCTTTGCACACACACAACATTTGAATTACTTTCGAAATACCACTGAACTAGTTCTATTCGCTCTTGGTTTGTGTAACGCTGCATAATGAATACCTTAAGTCTTACAAGTATAACTGTCACAATACGAATGACGTTTTGTGCAGCGTTCGGTGATTGTTACGATTTAAAATCGCTTAGTTATTTTTGCCGCACCCTTTATATATTATATATATATAGCATCGATAGTTGATCCTCTCAGTCTAAAACCCAACTGATATTCCCCAATGAATTCCTCTGTCTGATTTTTCAGTTTTTCATATATTAAAGACGTCACGTGTAATATACACTCGAAAGTGATATTCCTCTATAGTTTTTGCATAGCATTGGATTTTTTTTTGTATACTGGAATTATTAATGCACAACTCCATTCACTAGACATCGTTTTCTCTTTCTATATCTGTGGGATTAATTTACACATTCGTCGTTTAAGTTCATCTCCTCCATGTTTTATCAACTCGCTGCATATTTCGTCTAGGCCAGAGAATTTTCTTTGTTTCATTTTTCCAATCATCTCATAACATTCTTCCTCAGAGGGTATCATTTCGTCCTCATACTCTTCTATGCCAAATTCATCTTGCTTCGTGATGATATATTAATGATAAAAAAAATTTCAAATTGTTTGTTGTTAAATGTCAAATACAATTTATCAACATTACGAAGTGGAGCGTGTGTTATTTGCTTAACGATTCGAGAAATAAGATAGCAGTAATGAGACTTACTGTAGCTGAAACAATCGAAATTGAGTATGGAGATAGAATTCGGAAGTCCTTACTTTGTTCAATGAAACTCATCGAAACCGTCCTTCGATATCGCAATCAATTGAGAATTGAGAAGAAATTTCGTGATCTTGGACATGTATGAGATAAACATAAGGATGGACGTCCATCGACTTTAAATGAAGATAGATGCCACGCACACAGCCATGTGGTCGCCCGTCAACATTCATAGCACCCACGTAAATGACAATCTTGGAGTCAGACCGGTTGGTGCCCGACCAAGATTGTCTTGGTTTATTGTCGTCACACGACGTTCTGCCTTCTTTGAGCACACACAAATGCAAATTAGACTCTTTCATGACACCATCGCTACATGTCTCACTCAACTGGCAATGAATGTCAATCGGTGTCATACCACCAAAATGGAGAAAACGAATGATCATACTCTTGTCTTGTAATGAAAACGTCGCCATTTTAAGTTCAAAAACAGTCCTCACTCTTGCCGCTGCCGCTAGAGTCTTGTGTGCCGTACAGTGCTGCCATCTCTGTTGCACATTCATAAAGAGTACGCGCGTATTTTGAAATAAACAGCATGTTTTTATCTGTTCCCAGTCCTGAGGAAAAGAATCGGGAATATTATAACATGAATGCGCCTCGTACATTCATACATAAAACTATCAGACACCTAACATCCACATCCACACACGCTTAATTATTATTAACCTCCATCTACATCCAGTCTCTTACTTTAATGCAAGGTGCGCAACTTAACAACAAGCAGGTACACACAATAAATTAATTACAGTCGGCACTTCATGAAACTTGTTAATTCACCACCAACACACCAACCAAACGCCAGATTAACATTACACAAAACGGCACAATATGGGAAAACTTTCCTGGAGTAATTAATAAAATGCGTTGTTTTCCTTCATGGATATGGCAACGTAAGACTTTAATTATTCTATTAGAGCGACAGCGGGAGTGAAATTTACAAGCGTGTGCCTCCATCAATAATTTAAAATTAATTAAACGGATAGTAGTAGTGGTAAGGTAGCTGTAACAGAAGAACATGGCAATCTCCTAAAAGTAAACGTAAGAAGTAGAGTTAGCTTAGGTACTTTCACTCATTAATTTCTTATGATCTTCATATAACGTCTCCTATTCAAAATTGTAGCTATAGATTAGGAGGAAGCTCTTTTCATACATTAAATTGAAAAGAACTCCATTATACTCAAAACACCAAAAGTCGATTTTGTTAAAATACGTAACCCTGAAAAATATAATTAAATCTTAATAGGCTTTCCTGTAAATATATATTTGGAGCATATTACTGTGTTCCTTCAATATAATAGCAATTAAATAAATTCATAGCCATGTTCCAAAAATTGAACAATATCTAGTTTAGCCCCCGATTAATAGGTAGCGCTTCAAGAATATTTGAACCAATGAGCATCATATCGTGCGTTCAAAAAAAATCTGCCTCTAGTGAAACATGATTTCTAAGTAACATCAAAAAGCATGTCGTAAGACATGGAATTAAGAAAAGGAGGAACATTACTAATATAAAATGACAGTTGTATCTAAATGACATACGGTTTTATAACATTGCAATATTAATTGCTAGGTTATAAGTAGAGACCGGACGCATCAGGCCTTACGATGGACCATATAAATAGTCTATAACATCGCTAAGTACAACACGCAGTTATAGAATAGCACTATTCATTCGGTTAACCGCACATCTGGCTTTTGTCGTTGAATTACTTCAATATTATCGTGAAATTTCTTTCTTCATAAGCCTAGAGAGAAGCGGGGTTTTCATAATTTATTTTATAACTTATTTTATTTATTAGTTTATATTTCGTAAGATAAATAAAGTACGGTTAATTTCTTTTTTTTCATTCTTTTAACTTTAAGTGTCCAGTGAATTTCGTTAAGTTACAATAACTTACGCAAACATTTTTAATTTTCATTTATTTAGATCTAGAATATTGTTTAAATTACTTTTTCAGATATGAAATGGAACAACGTCGAGAATGGCATCGTGAAACAATGGCGAGTTGGACCAAGGATCATATTGATTGTATATCCATTGCAGTGATTCTGAAATTTATTGCAATGTCTGTAAAATATCATTAAAATATTCCAAGAAATCGCAGGTAAAACGTCACTTAGCATCGCAAACATATACACAGATATTAGACCCGTTGGAATCAGGCAATTCTAACAAAGAACTTTGTGAAACTTTAATGGGGGCAAATATTCCATTAAATCAAGTTGATTTAATGGAATATTAGCCCCCATTAAAGTTTCACAAAGTTAACAATCCCACATTCAAAACATTTCTTCTAAAATCTACTGATCGAAATCTTCCTGATGAATCCACCTTACGCAAATATTATGTTTCTAGGTGCTACAGGAAAGCAGTAGAACGTATTAGAAGCCATCTATCAAATCAGTACCTATGAATAAGTGCCGACGAAGCTGTCGATATATTAGGACGCTGTGTTGTAAATATTGTAGCTGGCGTACTACATCCAACTATTTCATATAACGTATATGTAATAGCAACGAAAGTTATAATATACAGTTGATGCAGAAGCAGCAGCTAAAACCATTTACGAGAATATGCACCAAATGCTTCATTCGGACGACAAGGACAAAGAAAAAATGCTTATTTGTCAGTGACAGTGCTGCATATATGTTAAAAACAGGCAGACTATTAAAGGAAACATATCCTAATGTGCTGCATATTACTTGTGTAGCACACAATCTGTGAATATATCAGAGAAGTTCCGGAAGTTTATAGACTTGTATCCGCTTTTGAAAAAGTTTTCAGAAAAGCACCATTGAGAGTAGCTCTTCACAAGGAAAAACTTCCATCTTTGTCACTGCCTACCTCTCCAGTATTAGCTAGATGTGGAACATGGTTGGAAGCTATTAGTTCTTATGCAGAGAGTTTCGATAGTTTACAAAATTTTGTTACCTGTTTAAATGATGATGCTCGAAGTATTTCTGAGTGCAAGGAACTAATATAAATTCCAAATTTCAATTGTACTCTCTCCAGCAACACTTTGGAAATTTGCCAAAATTAATCACTTATTTTGAAAATCTGCTACGCCCTGTAACGACGATCTTGCAAAAAACTAATAGGCAAAAGACAAAGGTAAGCAACCGGAGCAGACCCGGTCTCGGTCGACTGAAATTGCCCACCCTCCCGTTTCTGCCAACGTCCAGCGGCCCACCCGGCCCACCCGGCCCCTAAGACTGCCTCAGCCCAGGGGGTGGGGAGATCCAGAGGTAATAACGACGAAAATTACTATACAGGTGGTCTAGGGCGCCACCGAATTTTATGCCGCTGGACGTCGCAAATTCGGAAAATGATTTTGAAAATTCGATTTTCAAACAAAAAGAACAGGGTAAGTCGCGCACGGGCCGAGGCGCCAATCCCGCCGACGAAACCAGTTCCACTCCTGAGGATCGAAAACAAACTTCGATACTACAAAGATTCACCCTATTTATTAATACGGATAGAGAAAGAGAAAAAGTTACAATAAGTACTTAACTAATTTCTAATTGTAATTATGAGCGGACAAAGAGAGAATGACAAAAAAAGTGGCAGATGGCCTTATCAGTAACAATCCAAAGGAACACTTGAACAGTATGCTCAAAATAATTAATTTTTGATCGTTTCACAAATTTAAATTAAATACTAGAATTCGCGGACTAAATCTACATTAATTACTAAATTTGAAGTGAGTAAATTTTCTCAAAATTACACTCGTAAGATTTAATATATACAACGCATATAAATAGTTTTAATAAATATACATAAAAAATATACTAGCATAAAATAGCATTGAACCCTTTGTGTAGCGATCCCAAAAAAAGAAGAAAACTAGACGAATGGAACAGGTTATTTCTTCCTCAAGAAAAACACCTGTGCGAATGTTAAGATTGACAATAAGCCATGTATTTCTAGCAAAAATCTTTAAGAAAAAATGTGCGGCAATGGAACAAATAAAATCCCGGTTTGATAATTAACGACAAGTAACGCTTATCTGTATGGCCCTGCGACTCCTGGTGCGTTTCCTTCGATGGGGCGTAACACACGGGACAGTACTTGGTGCTTATTGTTCGTCCCTAGGTAGGAGCACCGAAATGTGACTTTCGATGAAATTGAAAAATACTAATAGTTAGTTGTCGACGTGTTCTCCTATAAATCACCCAAATCCTCTCAAAGAGATATCGCTCAGCGACTAATTGTGGTGTCTATAAATTAAAACCAAGCATGGGGCCGTAATTACTTAATAAAATTTACTTAAGCCACATTTATGGGCACCGGTGATCGAAGAACCGACACATCTGCCCAAGATCGGTAAGAACTTACGTCTGCTTACGGGGATAGAGTATCGTACTTCCAAAAAACAAGAACCGGAGTAAGATAAAAAAATACTTGAAAGAAACCAAATATATTATACAAATAAACGACGATCGATACATATACAGGTAGGCTCGCTGGAAACGGAGCAAAATAAAATAAAGAGAATGCTAATTTACAACAAAATAAGCGTTACAATGCGATGAGCGTTACGGACACGTAACAAATCAAAATATCAAATTAAATGATGGATTAACCACATTAGATGTGACTATTAATCATTTGAAAAATATTCCAAGTGACTTCGGATATGGCCTTCGTCAAAAGTTTGATGCAGTTTTTAATAGAAATCCAGATTTAATAACACTGCGGCAATTGTGTATGGGAACAATGCCTCAAAATCAAACTGCTAAATACGCTGAAATAAAGAATATTGCCAGTATGCTCCTATAACCAGTTGCGATGTAGAAGAGACGTTTTCTATCTACAAGGATGTATTTCATTCAAAGAGAACAAATTTTACAGAAGAGAACCTTGAGAAAGTATTTCTAGTTAATATTAATACTCTTTTACTCAACTTGAACTACAAAATGAACAAATAAAAATGTATTTCCTATTTTATAGATCACCACCCGTTTGTTTTCCTATAATATAAATGAAATTAAAAACTCTTTAAAAATACAAATTTTCAATAGTACGCCCATGGGCGATGAGTCATGGGCCTCTCGTTTCCGGTCCCTAGTTATAAGTATTATTATTATTATATATACCATTAAATGAATATTCTTCGTGTGATTAAGTAAACTCTTCTACAATGGCAGAAGAACTAAATTTCAATTCGATATTTGAAAATCGATACAAAACAATGTAGAATTCATTCAGCTATTCAATCGTTTTTGTTATTTCCAGCAACAATTATATTACTCGCTTCTTTCGTTGTTGTGTACATTAAGGTTACAATAATAATACAGCACATAAAGAGAGTGAAGAAATGTTTATTTTGATAATTCGAATCAGGAAAAATATTGGAATAATATCAATTTTCGCCACCTTGAATTTTACATCTATATTTGTGCATATTTGGAAAAGCCATTATAAAAATAAATTTCAATGCAAAACATTAAAATTAATTATTACTACTTAATAATAACAAATCAATAATTAATAATAATAAAACTTACCCAAAAATTTGTTTTTCTTCAAAAATTTTCAGACCAAAGTTTATAAAAGCGTAAAGGCTGAACTACTCGATCGATTATCTAAGGGTGAGGTCAACATTAAAATAAAATATAAGAATGGGATTTCAAAAATAGTTAGTTCGTCAAACTAGATGTGCCCAACAGAGAATTTATCCAATTTTTCTAACAAAACGTTAGAAAATTCAGTTTTTCCTCTCCATATGACATGATATTACTTTCTGAAATTTGGTTGTCTGACTCAGTCTATAATACTGAACTTTTTTCTTCATCTTACAATATCATACGTTGTAACAGAGATGTACAAAATACTGATAGATCCCTTGTTGGTGGTGTACTTATTGGCTTTCGTACTCAAATTAAATATAAAGTAACTAATGTGTCTTCCATTAGATCAGCGGTTCCTTTGATCGATTCAATAATATGTAACTGCGAAAATATTGAGTCTTCATATTTTCTTGTATTAGTTTATATCCCACCGAATTTAAACTGCGCAGACTTTGAACTATTCCTCGACATGCTGGAAATCTTTATTACTGAGAAAAATATTTTACTTGTATGGGATTTTAATATTCCGAATTTTGGAAAACCTGGTTTAGCGTCTGATGCGAATCTAGAGCTTCTGCTTTCATTTATGGCATCGTTAAGCCTAACTCAATTCAACGAAATTACCAATGCAAATTATCGGCTGTTGGACGTGATACTATCAAATATGGACTTTGAATTCGATGTTGGACATGATTTTGACTCCCTTGGTGTTGAAGATAGACATCATCCTGCATTATGGTTTAATGTTATGTATAGGGTAACATCTCGTACACGTCCATTTCTGTCAAACTACAATATTAGATATAACTTTAAAAAGGCTAATTTTATAAAACTGTATTCTGATCTACTCCAAACTGACTGGTCTTTCCTAGATAGTTATATTGATGATTACGAGTGTCTTGTTGATTTTTATGACAAACTTTATTTTGTTTTAAACCTTTCTGTTCTTATCCTCCGTGGTTTTCTAAGAAAATAAAGAAAAATCTTCTGTTGAAGCGTCACTATGATAGGAAGTGGAAATCGACTGCTAATGATCTTACAAATGAGAGTTTCAGAGAATTCGAAGAATTACTAACATGGAAATTTCTAGAAGCTATATATGCTATACACAAGACATAGAAGAAAAAATTATTAATGATCCGTCTCAACTCTGGACTTTTGTTAATTCAAAACGCAACATGTCTAGAATTCCAAGTAATTTACATTTTAATAATCAGGAATATTCCGAACCACAAGCCATTGTTGACGCCTTCGCATCTACATTTGCAGAAGTTTATCTTTCTAGAAACTCTGATGATGCGTCACGTGAGTACGATAGCGTTAGTAATTATCCGCTTATCGTCGTTCCTTGTGTTACACACCATAATATCCTCGAGGCCATTTGGGCACTGAAGAATAAACATACTACTGGAGACGATAATATTCCAACGTATTTGGTTAAGAACTGCGCCTATGTTTTTGTTCATCCACTCTTCAAACTCTTCAATTTATCCATTAAAACATTTTCATTCCCACAAGCATGGAAAATCGCAAGAATTTCTCCTGTGTAACATGGATTTGTGAAAAATCGCTCGACTCTAACAAACTTATGCTGCATAACCCAAGATATAGCCGAAGTTTTAGACGATGCTAGTCAATTAGATGTTATACCATATGTTACTCTTACAAAAACTGTCAGCTTTTAGGTTTAACGATTCCCTACTTAGACTTGTGAAGTCATATTTGATGGATAGAGCAAATTATGTTACTTACAAGGGCTATAAATCAAGATTTTTTTACCCGACTTCTGGAGTTTCCCAAGGTTCCAACTTAGGCCCGCTTATGTTTACTATATTTATTAATAACATAATAGCATAACTTGACTGCAATGTATTGGCTTATGCAGATGACCTTAGAATATATCACACCATTACAAACATAACTGACGTGGATTTTTTGCAAAAGAACTTGGCTACTGTCCACAGCTGGTGTCGCAAGAATAAATTTAATTTAAATATTTCAAAATGCTGTGTTGTAACTTTCACAAGGAAAATAAATTACACAAACTCTTCTTGTTACGTTGATAATACTGTTATAGAGAAACGAAGCTCTACAAGGGATCTCGGTGTTACATTCGACGGTAAGTTGACCTTCAACGATCATCTCTCAAACATCACTAGATCTACTGTTAAGTCTCTGGGTTTTATTATCGGAATGTCCCGAAATTTCACTAATGTTGGTACCATTAAACCTCTATATTTCGCATACGTCGTCAGTAAGTTGAAATATTCGTCTACCGTCTGGTACCCAATCTATGACCTACACGTGAATCAAATTGAACGCGTTCAGCCTAAGTTTTTGAAGTACTTGAGTTACAGGCTGGACGGGGTCTACCTAGAAAGAAATATTGACTACAAGTATTTGCTTGTGAGGCATGGATTAGAATTACTGACGGCGCGCAGACAAAGGAAGTGCGCATTACTGGTGGCGAATCTCCTGAATAACCGAATCAACCCAACATCGCTGTTAGCTCGAGTGAATTTACTGGTACCATGCATTGCTGCTAGACACTACGCATCTTTTGTGTTTTCAACACCAATTACTAATATATTGTGCAGGGCTCCATTGGTGCATTCGTCGAGAAACGCGAATAATTTATTTAACTATGTTTTTATGTTCTTATGGAAATAATTAATTATCTTATTTATGTATTATATTGTCACATAGTCAAAGTTTTGTTGTCCTATTTCGATTAATCTGTTGGGCAAAATAAATCATTATTATTATTAAAAATAATTTGTAAACACTACCTCATTATGACTTGCATTTTTATTGTGTCTTCGGTACCATGCACTGTTGCCATGTCGCATAGTCTTATAGCTAACCATATTTATTCATAGATTTCTTAAGAATATGAGCAACGAACACTTTTTGGTGGCAATAACACTAAAAACTATCCCATTCTTCATACCGAAACCTTCTTTGATGTTTGTTTATAATCCTTTTAGATACAGAGACTACAATGACTTGGAAACAATACTATATTTAGTAGGCCATATGTAACCAAAAACGGGCACATCTTGCCAGAAATTTCGTATTTGGTAGAATAGCCCCTCTGGTTTAAACTATCCTTCAATAATTTCTAGCTGTTTGGTTGATACGTCGACATTGTTATCTGCATTCTGCATATTTGTTTTCACCGGATTATTAATGGCCATAAACAAACAAGCAAGGCAATTGTTTTTTATAAGCACTACGTTATTGCATGTATTAGTTTTGTAAATTATTAATTTTCTATATTGCTAACGTTCAATTGTGATCTCTAGATCTGTAGATCAATTATCTTAAAAAGTTTGCTTAGGTTTTGGATTTATATGGACCTCCGTTTTTAGATATGTTCCGATGGAACTTGGGGTTTTTAAGTGCAATAAATTGAAATTTTTGTTCATAGGTAAAATGGATACAAATCGTTTTGTGGGAACAAAAAGAGATATACTTGTGTCTGATAATTTTAACCGTTTATTGAACAAAATTATGAAGAAAACTTTGATTCAGCCAGCATTTACATCAAATCCTCCGCAGGTGACTCCGAGGTATCCGATAATAATTAAAGACACCACTTCGCATCACTAATTATTGTAATTTATAAGAAGTTTTTGCCTATTCAAGTTTCTATAATAATGTTTTTGCAATGCCCGATTGAGTATTACATTTTGATCATCAATTGCTCGATGTTGAACAAAACTTTGAATTTAACCCAAGTTCTTCGATTAAAATTGGATGTATTATTATTTTATATATTTCAAGTTTCATATCTATTAACTTCACTGAAGATTTTTTCCAAAGCTTCACGAGAAATTACGAGAATTTTCATCTTTTGAAGTGATAGTCCCTAATTGATGGTTTGTCGTGATCCATACCTTTTCTGATTTTTCTGAATCATCGACACCACTCAAAAAATGTTCAGCTTTTCCATTGCAATTTTACCGTTCTTAGTACAAAACAAGACGAGAAAAGGAGCGTTGGAAAAGAGTGAAAAATAATTGGAACGATTAGAAAAAATTAGTGTTAAATAAAGAATGAGAATGTAACAACAAAATCATTTTGTAACAGAATCAACTTAAACTAAACTCTAGAAATTAGTAAAATGGAAAAAAGATCTGAACAGTGACTACCTAACATCAATAAAAAGTCACAAAACATCTACATGATACGTAGATGGCCAAATGTAGAAATATCGCATCATTAATACCTGTAAATAATACGAATTTAATTATGAATATGCTGCAAATACCATAATTAGTTTAAGCCCAATCAAATTATTTGTGTTTGGAAATTCGTTTACCCAACTATTACTGTGATCTCGCCTTCGTCAATAATTAAAAGTTAATTAATTAGAAAAAGAAAAGTAGACTAATAGTGTAAAGAAGAAGGCAAATAGAAGGATGCCTTTGCGTTTCGCAAATGATTTTTACTAATCAGTTGTTAATTAAGATCTCGGACTTTGCCCATTTTGGACCCTTTTGTGAGAGAAAGTAAATTAAGTTTGTTAGAAGAGAAGTCGATCTTCCTCCGCTACACAAGACGACTTAAAAAACTTCCACCGAAGTGGATACGACGAGTTACCGAGCCGAAATTACATTCTGTAAAAGTAATCTCGTGTTAGTTTGATTATCGTTAGAAGGGTTTTTATTGCAAATAACAGGTCTTAGATTAAATGGAAGTTTTTATGGTTTGTAAGATGTTTTACTGCTTTACGAGAAATTAAAGATAAATTTATTTTGTGGTGTATATCTTACTTTTTGTTTTGTGCAATGAAACCACTCACTAGCCTAAACTCTTCGAACATGTTACACATACAAGGTATTATTACGATAAATTTTAATACTAGCATGTCTACTAACGTGTAGACAAAATTGTATGATATTTTTTTATTATTTCACGTGTATAGAACATTTTTTTTATATTTCGCCCTTTTTTTTAACTTGTTAGAAGAAGTTCTCAAAATCAATAAAATTCGGAAATACCTTTCTAGATATAAATAAATCAAGCAGATCTGGTGTCTTTTCCGTATCTCTAGGTCAGTATGTTGAATTTCCAGTAGAATGTGCTGACATCTATTTAAATTCTGATCATTCTGCTGTTATTCTTTAACATTCAGCGAGAACCTAGAAAGGAAGAAAACCTACCCTATTCTAATTAACAGAACAACTGATTGGAAAAGCTTTGAACAAGACGTAGGAAAAAATTTTGATTTATGAATCGAACTTATTCGAGTCCGGTCCTGTCGCAGTTAAATATACGGGCGGCAATACGGACTTTCACCTCTAATTTATCAGTAATTCTCTTTACCGACTAATTATATTGTTCTATTGGTATTTGTCAGTACCACACAAAACTTAAAGAAAAAAAATTATATGTAAATAATTCCAAACAAACAATTAAAAACCAGGTGACTATCCCATTGGACACGTCTTGGACATTCTACATAAAGCTTTTTGTTTTACGATGATTTTTGTTTTATTATAAAAAAATATTTTATTTTAAATGAAGTTAAACGTTCATTTAATTTTAGCAACATTAATTAAATTCGACATAGGTTTGTCGCCATTTTCGACGTAAAGGCTAATATTGATATCCACAAAAAAACATCGTACTAAAAGCACCATTTGTGTGGGCATAATGTTTTCATATGAAAATATCAACATTAACAATTTTTATGATTAGGAACTGTTATTGTATAGCAATGCCGAGCAATTTCATAATTTTTTGCAGGTCATTGAACTTTAATTACAACTGTATTTCGATAAATATAGAATAAACAAAGATATGAACCTATTTTAACTATTTTTTTTTATATTTCGCCCTTTTTTTAACTTATTTGAAATCTTATTTGAGAACCATTGAAAAAATACGAACCAATCTATCTTTGGTTAGGTGCAGACGAAACAACGGATGTAATGGGATGATATGTGTTAAATGTAGTGTTACACTCGCGTATAACCAAATAATTCAGTTTAAAAAAGACATCGCTTTTTAATTGTACGCGCCTTGGTTTTTTTAAACACTCAGTATATACAGCCTTCCAGTTGCATTCCTTAAAGAGAAAGTTCGACCGTCACCACATCTGCGCGACCGTAATTCTACGAAAAGCTACCTACCCTCCGTTTAACCGCGAAAAACTTTCCGTTGTTAGATGCCTATGAATTAGCGTGGGTTGTTTATTCATCAAGAGATAACTCGCTTCTAATTTAGATTCAGTTATAAGCAAGGTACGAGTCTTTCAGGTACATTAATCCCATTCTTCTGTAAAAATCTCATACGTCTAACTTATAGCTGAAGCAAGATATTTGATAGTTTGTCTAGAGTGATTTTCCCGCTATTTTCAATAACGTAGTAAATTGTCGTTATTAATCCAGATATCAAACGACACCCGTAGGCTAATGTACATAGGGTTATTCAAAAATCATCTAGACACATTTTCTTTGGTGAAACTACGTTCCCCGGCACTTAGTAATTAATCGTTTCACCTGGCCATGCCTAACTTCGTTATAAATACTCCGAATTGTCTACTATAAGATATCATTCGAATCCATTTTTTATCGCCGATCTCGCGAATATATCTCTATTAATCGATATCTCAATCCTGCGAGCGTATCATGATTTTTATCAATTCTGACTCTTTTTGCACCCCTCCCTTTTAGGTCACGGTCAGTAAAAAGACCCATACCCCTCGCGGTGATATATAAACCTCAGCATCCACCTACTCTATCTTATCTCTCTCCAGTGCTTCGAATTTACTTGTTCAGTGTTTCCCTAAAAACACCATCAACGGTTTCCTGTGCCCTATCACAAGAAGCCCGTAGCAGACAATTACTAGCTAAGTACCCTTTTACTTTCTCTAGTTATTTGTTTGTTTCTCAATTTCGTTATTTATCCCTAATTAAATAACTCAACCAGAGGTGATCCTTTCACTAAGTTTAACGTATCTGTGTATGTTGATTTTAAACGGAAATTAACCATACACGTGGCGAATCGTAATTATTATTTGTTGTATTTGTTATGTTTATTTATAATCAGTGTAGTGTGGAATATTTTTGTGTTACTATTAAATAAAGCGCTTCAGGACACTCTGCTCTTTTATTACTTATTTAATTAATACGAATTTTGTTGCGGCCTGCAAATACGAATATTTATTCTACCCCGACGCCGCCGGTTTCGTGTATCAACCACCATTGTACAATACTATTATCATTACTTTTATTATTTTGATTATCATTTATCATCGCCCTAATCCTAGCCGGAATGGCAACATACAGGGCGGTAATAGTAGTTGTTAATATTCTTCATCCGACAACTTCATAGCAACCATACTTAATTGCAACTAAAATATTGCCAGTTGTAGATAGTGAAACAGTTGCAGAAGTAATTGATCAATGTATTCATAATATTCTGTCATCGGATAACAACTCTAAAGACAAGATACTATTACTTTTGACTGATGCGGCAGCTTATATATTAAAAACATTAATTAAATTCGACATAGGTTTGTCGCCATATTCGATGTAAAGGCTAATATTGATATCCACAAAAAAACATCGTAATAAAAGCACCATATGTGTGGGCATAATGTTTTCATATGAAAATATCAACATTAACAATTTTTATGAATAGGAACTGTTATTGTATAACAATGCCGAGCAATTTCATCATTTTTTGCAGGTCATTGAACTTTAATTACAGCTATATTTCGATAAATATAGAAAAAATAAAGATATGAACCTATTTTAACCAATTTTTTTATATTTCGCCCTTTTTTAACTTGCTAGAAGAAGTTCTCAAAATCAATAAAATTCGGAAATACCTTTCTAGATATAAATAAATTAAGCAGATCTGGTGTCTTTTCCGTATCTCTAGGCCTGTACGTTAGATTTCCAGTAGAATGTGCTCGGCTTTGATTTGTGATCATTCTGCTGTTATTCTTTAACATTCAGCGAGAACCTAATAAGGAAGAAAACCTACCCTATTCTAATTAACAGAGCAACTGACTGGAAAAGCTTTGAACTAGACTTAGGAAGAAATTTCGATCTATGAATTGAACATGTACCAACTCGACGAACAAGCATAAAAATTCACCAAAACTATTCAGTATTCTGCGTGAAACAACACTGGAGAGGTACTCGTAAAACTGTTAGAAGTAGCTATACAAAAGAAACAAGGGAATTTTCGAGACAAAAATAAAAGAAAAGAGTAATGCGCAGGTAGATTCCTCAGACAGCAATATCTTAAATCAGAATAATTGAAACATACATGAGTAGGTAAACCCCACCAGTTTTGTATAATACAAAGGTATTTTTAATAATATAAAATATTACTAAAAATCTGGTGTGAAGAACACAAATGCAGGTTCACTATTAATATTTTCTGTGAACGTGTCCGAATATATCCTATCCCCAGAGACGTAGATACGTATTTCGCTTTTCTACAAGCTCATCGGTACGCCCCTGCTGGAGAAAGGATATTTCCAGACACATTCACAGAAAAGAACCACCTCGCCCTATCACCGTAATTATCCAGACCGAGCGCAGAAGTAAATTCGGCGCTACCTGTTGTCAGACAGCCGAAGTACCTCGCATACCGTCCACATAATTAATGTGAAGTAACGACGCCCTTCCAAAGGTTAGCACAGCCAACTCTCTAGAAAACTGCATTTTGTTTGTGCCTTCACTCATACTACGGCTTAACAGCATGTGTAATGTATCAGAATAATTGAAACATACATGAGTAGGTAAACCCCACCAGTTTTGTATAATACAAAGGTATTTTTAATAATATAAAATATTACTAAAAATCTGGTGTGAAGAACACAAATGCAGGTTCACTATTAATATTTTCTGTGAACGTGTCCGAATATATCCTATCCCCAGAGACGTAGATACGTATTTCGCTTTTCTACAAGCTCATCGGTACGCCCCTGCTGGAGAAAGGATATTTCCAGACCCATTCACAGAAAAGAACCACCTCGCCCTATCACCGTAATTATCCAGACCGAGCGCAGAAGTAAATTCGGCCCTACCTGTTGTCAGACAGCCGAAGTACCTCGCATACCGTCCACATAATTAATGTGAAGTAACGACGCCCTTCCAAAGGTTAGCACAGCCAACTCTCTAGAAAACTGCATTTTGTTTGTGCCTTCACTCATACTACGGCTTAACCGCATGTGTAATGTATCAGAATAATTGAAACATACATGAGTAGGTAAACCCCACCAGTTTTGTATAATACAAAGGTATTTTTAATAATATAAAATATTACTAAAAATCTGATGTGAAGAACACAAATGCAGGTTCACTATTAATATTTTCTGTGAACGTGTCCGAATATATCCTATCCCCAGAGACGTAGATACGTATTTCGCTTTTCTACAAGCTCATCGGTACGCCCCTGCTGGAGAAAGAATATTTCCAGACACATTCACAGAAAAGAACCACCTCGCCCTATCACCGCAATTATCCAGACCGAGCGCAGAAGTAAATTCGGCGCTACCTGTTGTCAGACAGCCGAAGTACCTCGCATACCGTCCACATAATTAATGTGAAGTAACGACGCCTTTCCAAAGGTTAGCACAGCCAACTCTCTAGAAAACTGCATTTTGTTTGTGCCTTCACTCATACTACGGCTTAACCGCATGTGTAATGTATCAGAATAATTGAAACATACATGAGTAGGTAAACCCCACCAGTTTTGTATAATACAATGGTATTTTTAATAATGTAAAATATTACTAAAAATCTGGTGTGAAGAACACAAATGCAGGTTCACTATTAATATTTTCTGTGAACGTGTCCGAATATATCCTATCCCCAGAGACCTAGATACGTATTTCGCTTTTCTACAAGCTCATCGGTACGCCCCTGCTGGAGAAAGGATATTTCCAGACACATTCACAGAAAAGAACCACCTCGCCCATCACCGTAATTACACGTTCACAGAAAATATTAATAGTGAACCTGCATTTGTGTTCTTCACACCAGATTTTTAGTAATATTTTATATTATTAAAAATACCTTTGTATTATACAAAACTGGTGGGGTTTACCTACTCATGTATGTTTCAATTATTCTGGTACATTACACATGCGGTTAAGCCGTAGCATGAGTGAAGGCACAAACAAAATGCAGTTTTCTAGAGAGTTGGCTGTGCTAACCTTTGGAAGGGCGTCGTTACTTCACATTAATTATGTGGACGGTATATGAGGTACTTCGGCTGTCTGACAACAGGTAGCGCCGAATTTACTTCTGCGCTCGGTCTGGATAATTACGGTGATAGGGCGAGGTGGTTCTTTTCTGTGAATGTGTCTGGAAATACCATTTCTCCAGCAGGAGCGTACCGATGAGCTTGTAGAAAAGCGAAATACGTATCTACGTCTCTGGTGATAGGATATATTCGGACACGTTCACAGAAAATATTAATAGTGAACCTGCATTTGTGTTCTTCACACCAGATTTTTAGTAATATTTTATATTATTAAAAATACCTTTGTATTATACAAAACTGGTGGGGTTTACCTACTCATTTATGTTTCAATTATTCTGATACATTACACATGCGGTTAAGCCGTAGTATGAGTGAAGGCACAAACAAAATAAAGTTTTCTAGAGAGTTGGCTGTGCTAACCTTTGGAAGGGCGTCGTTACTTCACATTAATTATGTGGACGGTATGCGAGGTACTTCGGCTGTCTGACAACAGGTAGCGCCGAATTTACTTCTGCGCTCGGTCTGGATAATTACGGTGATAGGGCGAGGTGGTTCTTTTCTGTGAATGTGTCTGGAAATATCCTTTCTCCAGCAGGGGCGTACCGATGAGCTTGTAGAAAAGCGAAATACGTATCTACGTCTCTGGGAATAGGATATATTCGGACACGTTCACAGAAAATATTAATAGTGAACCTGCATTTGTGTTCTTCACACCAGATTTTTAGTAATATTTTATATTATTAAAAATACCTTTGTATTAATATCTTAAATAACAAAATACAGCAATTAAAGCGTGAAATGCGTATTTAGGGAAACTGAGAGCTAACAAGAAAACCCCCACCTGAAGAACTAGTCGTAAATCTAAAAAATCAATCATGAAAATGCTGCCTATCAAAGCATTGGAAGAAACTGGGTATCTTGAAGAAACATTTTAGCTTTATGAAATTAATTAAATAAAAACAAATCTTAACACCAAAAGAAGCTGTTTTGATCTACTCTGGCGACATTCTAAAATATTTATCAAGAAATTGTGTTAGACGGACCTATATTATTAAAACATCATTTCAGTTAAAACATATACTAAATATTTAGAATGTCCAGAAGTAGCAAGACAATCCAATGTCTGGTTCACGTTAAATTACCCCGAAAAGATAATGTCTGTCATAGAACTGTTTCGAGGTGTTTGATCAAAAATTATATCCCTACAAGATGACGTTTATCCAGGGACTAACAAAACACGATCCAAACTGTAGATTGCAGTTCTGCGAAGAAATAATGCGAAGAAATAATAAAGCTGGACAGAAATTAGTTGGTTCTTGATAATATTCCTTTTTCTGACCTATCAACTTTCACAATGAATGGATAATTAAATCGGCAGTACTGTAGGTATCGGTCAGAATAGAATCCACATTGGATGTGTTAAACACATACCCAATATCCTCAAAAGGTAAACGTTTGGGCAGGTATAATCGGTAACCATATGATTGAAGGATATTTTACAGCTGAAAAATGTTTAAATTTACTTAGAAATGAAGTTATTCCTGTACTGGCAAACTTATATCCATATGCCGTGGATCCGACCCTACCGGATGAAAATATTTGACTTCAACAAGAAGAGCAACGCTCCACTGTGCTCTAAATATAAGAAACTATCTAAACGAAATTTACTGATAGAGAGATTAGACGAAGAAGTGTCTAGAAGTGAATATACTTTATTGAATGGCCAACTAAATCACCAGACCTTAACGATATTAGATTTCCTTTTGTGGGGTTATCTCAAGAGTAAGGCGTATGTTACAAAACCAGATAACATTGATGTTATCAAAGACTATGCACAGAAATACATAATATTTCTTATTCTAGAGTTAGTTAGGCTACGTTTTTTGCCAGAAGTTATTTCGAACATCTAATATACTAAAATAAACAACAAGGAATTCTCTAGAAAAGTATTTTTTGTTTAAATACTGTCCGTTTTCCCTACTTTCCTTACTGCGTTTTTAAATAAATCTCTTAAAAAACATTATCTTCGTCTGTTAAACCACAGTATTGTCGTTAAACTTAGGTCGTTAAACACAAATGGTCATGTGGCTTTCAAAAATATGAAAGTATGCAAGGTGATCTATTCAAAAAACTCAACAATCGATTAGTATAAACACATGAATCACCCTGTACATTCAAATTTTAACAACTATACATATAAAATTTATACTTCAAAAATTACATGTAGATAGTCCATAATATATGAAGCTTTTAAAAGTAGAATTGTTTGATTGGCTGTCGCTAATGTAATCATCTTAACATAAAATCGATTCCCTCAAAGGAACTTCATACCAAAGGTTTGATCACTGCTTTAGCTTTAACTTAGTCAAGGTATTTATATTAAGTTTATCAAAGACAGTTAGGTGGAAGTAATCTATATTTAGAAAGTTATTCAACTACCTTAAAGAAAACTAATTGAAACCGAATATTTTGAGAATGTAGATCTCTTTAGGTAGTATATGATTTAACTTAAGTTTGATGGAAATTAATGTGTGTAATATGGGTTCTATCGTTTGGATAGATACATAATTACGTTCTATGAGATGTTACACATTTTCAGGAAATAGTGTGGGTGTTTGAATTTATATTTCATAGAATCGAATGAATAAAAGGAATAATAAATAAATATATTTTAAATCTTTAATTATCAAGTTATGCAATTGCAATTGAATGATTTTACTTAAGAAATTCAAATAACGGGATTTCTCTTCAATTATGAGCAGAGAGCGGACTGAAGCGATTGAATGACCAATGGCCCCGATAAAATGTTGTGGCGGTTTCAGGTATAGTATGCTTGCTCTATTGCATTCGTAGAGCAGATGTTGTTTTTCCTTCGTTATAAATAGCACATTGTATGTATTCCTTTATAAATTTAATTCAACAGTGGCGTCTAAGACGGAATATTCATTTATATATTATGTCTATGACTTCGTTGAAATAATCGCTTAAAAAATTATATCCGTTAATTTCCAAAGTGTATTTTCGTATTTAAGTACATGCTGTTATACATGCATATACATATATATATATATATATATATATATATATATATATATATATAAAAAATTAATTGAAAACAAATTATCGACCGTGATATATTATCAAAAATTAATTAAAATTCGGGTAAGCGGTCAATTAAAAAACTCCTTTATTAAATTACCCTATATTTCGCGACAGACTTTGTCGCTTCTTCTGGGGTAAAAAATGTAGAGTTAAAAAATAATAAAATTGACGTACAAAATATAAACATTTTTATATTTTGTACGTCAATTTTATTATTTTTTAACTCTACATTTTTTACCCCAGAAGAAGCGACAAAGTCTGTCGCGAAATATAGGGTAATTTAATAAAGGAGTTTTTTTAATTGACCGCTTACCCGAATTTTAATTAATTTTTGATATATGGTAAACCTAATCAGTAGGCAATTAAAGGTCTGTATATTACTTCAAAATATATGTATTTAAAAAACTCTACATGTTTCGGCTGTATACGCCTTTTTCAAGAGAATACAAAATATGAATTAATATTTTGTATTCTCTTGAAAAAGGCGTATACAGCCGAAACATGTAGAGTTTTTTAAATACATATATTTTGAAGTAATATACAGACCTTTAATCGCCTACTGATTAGGTTTACCATATCATACCAAGGTCACGAAGTTATTATATATATATATATATATATATACATATATATATTTATTGTTCTTGAGATAATATATTTTCTATTCTCTTCTATAAGGGATTGTTTCCGCTTTCGTTTCCTTCAGTGTTATTTGGTAGCAACGCTTAGTATTTAAAAAAATCCGTTTTACATTATTACATTGTATATTTATCCTATATTTTTTTATAAATATTAAGCTTAATTTACCACCTTATTTTTTGAGTAGTCTTCGTTTCTTCTTTTTAGTCAATTTCTTTCTGTCCTTAGTACATATTTCTCTTTATTTTCATTAACTATGGCAACAAAAATGATAGGATTGATTAGAAGCCATACAGATTGGTTGCATATTCGTAATGATACGGAGATATGTTCGTTAAGTTTAAGGCGTGCACAAAAGTGTAATTTGCAGAGACATGTTTCTTCGAAAACTCATCAAGATAACATATGACCATCTGCACCTGACACTTTTAACGCAGAACTATGTGAAGCTTTCATGGCGGCGAATATCCCATTCAAAAAGCTTAACAATCCAGTCCTCAAGAGGTTTCTTACAAAATATACTGATCGAGATATACTAGATGAATCTACTTTACGGAAATACCACTTATCAAAATGTTATTTGAGAACCATTGAAAAAATACGAACCAATCTATCTTTGGTTAGGTGCAGACGAAACAACGGATGTAATGGGACGTTATGTGTTAAATGTAGTTGTTCGTATTCTTCATCCGACAACTTCATACCAACCATACTTAATTGCAACTAAAATATTGCCAGTTGTAGATGGTGAAACAGTTGCAGAAGTAATTGATCAATGTATTCATAATATTCTGTCATCGAATAACAACTCTAAAGACAAGATGCTATTACTTTTGACTGATGCGGCAGCTTATATATTAAAAACACGGAAGTTACTAGAGCAATCTTATCCCAATTTGCTACATGTTACCTGTGCAGCACATGCACTACACAGAGTATATGAATACATCAGGGGTCATTTGTCAAATGTTGATAAGTTAATTTCTTCATTTATAAACATTTCTCAAAGCTGAGACAAAAAGTTGATGCATATTAAGCAGAAATCCAGATTTGAATATATTATATCAATTCTGCACAGAGCCGATTGAAAAATCTATACATTCGATGGATGATGCACTTTTGCAACATTTTAATCACGCACCCATGACCAGTTGTAATGTGGAACAGACATTTACTATTTTTAAAGACGCTTTAACATCTAAAAGAACTAATTTAACACAGGAACACCTAGAACAAATTTTAGTTACAATTAATACAAATCTGTATCTGTACACATGGACACACAGCACGTATTCACCAGCTGTATGTCCGTGTGTACAGATACAGATTTGTTTTATGCAGATTTGTATTATTTGTAACTACACTTGATGCGAGCTCTCGCATCGATATGCTAATTTGTTTTGACAAATTTTAGTTGTTCATAGTAATGTTTTACACTTTCAATGTTTCACAGAAAATACATAGTTTTGAGTTTTGTTCTTTGTAAATTATTTTTATTCAAAATTCTATACGCAATTCGCTTGTCAGCATTCCTTTTGTTTCAGCAGTAGTTGCTGTCGGTTACCAAACCGTTTATTACATTCGTTATGTTGTGCGTTGACAGATACATATTAACTGCATATGTAGGTATGTGCCACTTATGTAATGACCACACGTATCAAATTGTTTGAAACTCACGGATCGCTTAATTAATTTTACAAATTAAATATGTACCATCGGCTCCATAGAAAAGTGGTATAACTCTTATGAGCATAAAATCAGAGTTTTTTAGTTTCGTAACTGGACAAATATATTCATACTGTCACTTACAGACTTCATAGGTTAGGTATACATATATTGCTAATACCTATAACTTATATCTGTTAAATTCAAAATTTTGATATCGGTATTTTTTTTGTATTATTAATTTTCAAGTATAAACAATATGTTATAATTTCAAACCGAACCAAGTTATTTTATTTTACGCCATTGCACTTTCGAATTATTGGCACTTAAAGACGCACATAGAAATGTCACTTTTTCTCTTTAATTGTAAATATCTCGAAAACTCTTAACTCTAGCTGCTAAGTATCTTTAATATACAGGGTCAGGCAAATGTGTGGAAACACCAGAATTCTGGAGAAATTAGGTATTCTTATAAAAATAACCTTAATAAAAGTTTTTGTAGTATTTTTATTCTACTCTACCACATACGTTGATTTTCTACAACTTTCACTAATTTCGAGATATGGCGTCCTTGGTAGTTTCTTTAAATGGACCAGCTTGTATATTTTACATTTTTGGATAGACACATTTTCAAGAATTACAATAATATACGGTTTATATCTTATAACATATTGGAAAAGTTAGCAACAATACAATACTGAAAAAAAGACAATTCATAATAAATGTTCAAATTGATGACCCTCTGCAGTCTGACAGTACCCTAGTCTATCAACGAAGGACCTTAATGACTTCTGAATCACGTCTTGTTCTATCTCTTGAAAGACTATCCTAATTCGATCTTCCAACTCTGCGAGCGACTGAGGTTTAGTCTTATAAATATTAGATTTCAAAGAAAAAAGTCTAAAGGACTGAAATCGGGCGATCACGGAGGCCATTCAATATATCCTCTTCGACTTATCCAACGCTGTGGAAATACTTCATTTAGGTATGCACGCACGTCAATTCCATAATGCGGTGGGACTTCATCTTGCTGATACCAGATGGCATCTGAGAATAGTACAGGATTTATGTTTGGAAATAAATAAATTAATGCTGGAACAATTTCCCTCCATAATTGTAAATAAAGAATCACGTTCAAATCTTCCCTAAAAATGAAAGGTTCGATGATGTATCCTCCGATTAAACCTGCCCATACATTTAATTTTTGAGGATATTGTGTGAAATATTCTTCCATCCAATGATGATTCCGATCACTCCAGAAGCGACAGTTATGTCGATTTACATGTCCATGTAGGAAAAATATCGCTTCATCGGAGAATAAAATGTTATTGATAAAGTTACCATTATGATCAATCATATTCATAATTTCTTCACAAAACTGCATCCTTCTATCGGGATCATCTTCATTTAATTCTTGTACTAAATGTACTTTATACAGATGAAACTTATTTTTCGACAATATATTATTTACCGATCTCTCGCTAATATTGTGATATAACGACAGTTTTGATAGTGATGTTTTTGGTTCTTCTTGAAGATTAATAAGAAGATCGAATGAATTATCATCATTTGTAGCAGTTCTACGTCGACCGGTTATTGGCAAATTTTTAACACTTCCCGCAGTGGCGGCTCTTGATGACGTTCGATGTGAGCTGCTGCACGGATGAGACTGCTTCGTTTAAGCTTTCATATATACAGAGAAGCAAGTAACCGTACCGAAATCTTTCGAAATAGTTCGAAGTTGTCTCATCCGTGCAGCAGCGCACATCGTACGTCATCAAGAGCCGCCACTGACTTCCCGTTACATTAAACTTTCGCAACAGTCTTGACACTGTTGATTTTGAAATATTTCTTTCAGGGAATGTGGTATTAGAAATATTGAATGCATCTTGTAGAGATTTCGGCCTGTATTCAAAACCAACCATCATTAACAAAGTAATTCTTTCACGTTCTGTTAGTTCGCCCATAATGAACATCTATTTTTGTTGAATGGCAACTATCTGTCACTATTGAATATGACTTTTATTTTTGCTTAAAAGGTTTGCATGGCAACATAAAAATACGAATATTTTTATCAGATGTATTTGACAAAAAGATGTTTATAGCCAATGTTTTCTTTTTAATATTTCAAGTCACACACCAACCAAACCGTATATCATTGTAATTCTTGAAAATGTGTCTATTCCAAAATGTTAAAATATACAAGCTGATCCATTTAAAAAAACTATATATAAAAACTATACTTGTATATATTTTTATAATCAAAAACCAGAGTTATATACAGGTCATTCAATTTTTAAAAATGTACCTTTTTTTGTGCCAACGATTTAGGGAAGATTCTGTATAAGTCTACACATTTTTAGAATGTGCAGCAGTAACTCCAGCATATGAATTTGTTATTATATTCACTATTTATGAGCAAATGTACTTTATCAGATCATTGATTCACACAGTATTTTTTAACTTTTTTTAACGGAAATTACTTTAAAAATATGCTTCATATTTATATTACGATAAGATTGATGTATCTTCTTTTATTAAAAGTGCAACCTCTATCGAAATTCAGATCCTTTTCCTCCACTCTTTACTATAAAGTTGTATAAATGTATTTTCTAGCAAAAACAAAATATTATTTACGTTCGTATGGATATTGTTTACAGGAAGTTTCAAAACATCCACCACCCGCACGCCCTCTCCAGATATTCAGATCGATTGTTTCCTTAGATATCCGACCTATTCGAGTTTAATTTAAGAGATAGTGACAGAGCGGAAAGTCAGATGAAAGGGCAATCGTCTATGTATGAGAAATTTTTAGCAAGAACGGTTACTTTTCTTCGTCGATCAACCGTACAATATATCTATAGACAGTGACTATGTCTTGGGGGGTTCTGGAAAACGGAAAGCTAACATGGAAGAGGGAACAAGACCAATCCAACCCGATATCCATCCTTTAATATAACAGATACGTTTCTGGGGCAGCGATGATACAATCTCGTCTTTTTGCTAACATGCGTGTATGATCAATGCGAAAGACCCCGTCTGAAAAATCCTGTAGAGAGGGAACCAAGACCGCCGATAAGCAACGTAATATATTAACAAGAAATAGAATACAAAAAAGGAATAAATAACATGTTCCCCGATAAGGGTGTATCAAATTTTACCCCGTGCTCATAAATATATAACGTGTATAAACAATGTCGAAATATCTCTTCTTTTGCTAACACTTTTTCAATATATCCCTTCTAAATTGTATAATATTAGAAAAGGACATATTTTATTTTTATCACCTCCACAATTTGCCATTTATAGAAGATGTATTACCGCCATTACTTGAAAATAAAGAAAAAGTTAAAAGAATTCGATTTTGTTCCAATAATATTTATGGCTAATAGTGTCAAATGTGTGCTAAAAATCAATACAAATAATGACATTAATAAGTTATTTCCAAAAAGTAAAAATAAACATAACTTTAGTAATTATGAAAATAAAAAAACATTTTTAACATCACGACCAACATAATAAGAGAAGTATTAGCCGAAATAATAGAAGTGCTGACTGACATTATAAATATGTGTTTACAGGAGGTAATATTTCCTAGAGAACTAATGTTGCTAAAGTTATTCCAATACACAAAAAAGGTTGCAAGAATGCCATGGAAAACTATCGCCCTATATCAATATTACCTGTCATATTCAAAGTTTTCGAGATAGTAATCAAAGACAGAATTCTACCCTTTTTTGATAAACACGACCTCTTAGCGGAACAACAGCACGGTTACAGGTCAACTGGACAGCTATGATTAAACTGGTGGATGATTAGGATAATAGGGAGACTTGTGAGTTGGTTATGTGCGATCTGAGCAGGGCCCTGGATAGCATTCTTTATCGCAGACTGCTAGACAAGTTATACAGCTATGGAGTTACAGGTGTGGCCATGAATTACTACAATCGTACCTTCAAAATCGACGACAAGCGGTATGGTGACAAAATAATACTTCTGAATTCCAAGAAGTAAACTGTGGTGTTCCACAGGGCTCGATACTGGTGACGAAATTTTATGACGTGCTTTATTTCATCATAGATAAATATGTTCCCAAAAAAACCAAATCCAGATCCTACTATCCTGTATGGTTTACACGAGAGATCAAAATCAATTTGAAAAATAAGGAAAATTTTCGCCGTAAATGGATCTCTACAAAGAATATTTTATTTCTTAATGAATGTAAGCGCTTAAGATCTCTAAGTTCTTAATTTTTCGAAAGTATAATGTTTATATGGCAAAGGTAGAAGAAGGCATTAAATCAAACCCTAGAGATTTGTGGAAATTTCTTAACAATAAACGTAAATTCACTAGAATTCCTGGTACTCTCTTTGACAATGGTATTCAATTTTCTGAACCTTTAAACATAGTTAATTGCCCACACATTTTCTAATGTATATTTACAAAATGACAGCTCGAATTATCCAGTATCATTTACGTACTCTTCATCTGTCACCTTTCCTGCGATTACTGTGGATAAGTTAGTTAAATCTATGTCCAGACTTAACAATAAGTTTACTGCTGGTGATGACCTCTTACCAACTTTTTAGTTCGTGAGTGCAGATTTGTATTTGCCTCCCCTTTAGTCGCGATTATGAATCTTTCCATAAAAAAAGAAACCTTTCCTGATCTATGGAAATGAGCAGTTGTTTTGCCCCGTTCATAAAAAAGTCATTGTTGTCAAACTATCGTCCTATTTCAATTCTATCCAATTTTGCGAAGATCTTTGAACAGGTTTTATATACCAGAATTTATGGAAATATTAGTCAGTTCTTATCCCTAAACCAGCATGGCTTCTTCCTGGCCCTTCCACATTGACTAATTTATGTTGTGTGTCTCAAGTATTGGGTGAGGTATTGGATAGGCGTGGCCAGGTAGATGTTATTTATACAGACTTTTCACATGCATTGACACTATAAGTCACAAAGCCTTACTTTCTAAACTTTGCTCCTTTGGCATTGCGCCATCTTCTTTAAATTTTCTGAATTCGTACTTAAAAAATCGAAATTGTTATGTATCTTTCAACGGCTTTCGCTCATTTGAATACATTGCAAAATTCGGTGTGCCTCAGGGTTCCAAATTGGAACCACTTCTATTCGTGTTGTTTATTAACGATCTGCTGGCTGCAATCACCTGTCCAGTTTTAGCATATGCGGATTATTTAAAGATATACTCGAAAATAACTAACGTCAACGATACCTCTCTTATGCAAGACACTTTGGATCTAATCTCAAGTTGGTGTAATAGCTTCAAATTGGAACTAAATATTTAGAAGTGTTGTTCTGTGAGTTACACGCGCTCCAAATTTCCTATACTGTCGCAGTATATAATTAATGATACTTACTTGGAAAGGAAAACTGTCATTAAGGACCTGGGTGTGCTATTTGATTCTGAATTGTCTTTTAAGCAACAATTGCAAGCTGTGTTCTTCCTCCTGCAAAACTCTGGGCTTCATTATGAGAGTTTCTACTAATTTTAGTAACATAGACTTGCTTAAGGTGTTGTATTTCGATTTTGTTGTCAGCAAAATGGATTATGCAGCTATTGTTTGGTATCCCTTCTATGCCTCCCATATTGATGAAGTGTATCCACAGATTGGAATAAGTCAGGAAGATTTTCAGCAGCAACACAATATGCCTTCGCTTTCGGCAGAAGGGATCGTCAATGTGCTACTTTCTTGCTAAAATACTTAAATAATAAGATTTATTGCCCGTTCTTTCTGTCCAGAATTTCTCTGCACGTGCCGAGGCTTCACTCACGTTTTAACTCCGTCTTTCATTTGCCTACGACGAGGACCAATGTGTTGTAGCGTTCGCCAGTCTACTTAATGAGCCCTGCTGCCAATAAATATTTTGAAGATTTTTTTTTTTATTAGACTGGTAAATTGGTGAGTGTATGTATATATATATATATATAAATGTGTGTGTGTATGTATATGTATACGTTTTTTTTTCTTTTGTTATATTATCCTGCTAATTTGTTTTTAATTTTATTTACCTCTTTTTTATATTAATTATAACGTTCT
Organism: Melolontha melolontha; assembly: GCA_935421215.2. Classification (NCBI taxonomy): domain Eukaryota; kingdom Metazoa; phylum Arthropoda; class Insecta; order Coleoptera; family Scarabaeidae; genus Melolontha; species Melolontha melolontha. The sequence continues at coordinate 41,196,646 of OW285243.1, forward strand.
TTTGTTTTAATATTGTAATTATCACATTTATGTCCTGTAATTGGGGTTACCTGTTGGGCATTAAAGGCTATTATTATTATTATTATTATTATTATTATTATTATTATTATTATTATTAATAACGGGTGAGGCCCTGTATATAGTTATTAAATTAATTAATACCAATACAAAATACAAAATTCTTAATTCTTCTCAAAATTCTCAAAATACAAAATTCTTTAAATAAAAAATAATACAAAATTCTTGAATGATTGTGTATATACAGATTTTTGATATAAGCATTAAACATCAAACAAAAACAAAGTACTAAAAAATTACAAGAAACTGAGTACGTATACACAAGATCTTATGCGAAACGTTCATAAAGTAATTTCTTTTGTGTTAATTGCATAAGCTTAATAATACATAATTGGTAACGCAAATAAATTATGGCAAAAACGGGATTTGTATTCTTATGCCCAAACTTTTAAAACAACTAATTTTTACAAATTTCTAATTAATACAAAAGTATTTTTAATAATATATAATATTATTAAAAATGGGGTGTGAAGAACACAATACAAGTTCATATGTATTTTTGAATGTATCTTCTCCAAAGACGTAGATACGTATTTCACATTTCTACATGATTCTCAATTCTCAAATCAGGTTTCTCAGTTGGAGAAGAGACACATTCAAAAAAAAAAACATAACTACCTAGCTATCTTGCAGATATTATTAAGACAGAGCGTGAAGGAATATTCAGCATTGTCTCTATAATAATCGCTGAACTAGCCGGGTGTTCCTTATAGTCGGTAACCACCGTATCTATAAAAAACTGTATTATCGTGTGTCTTCACTACTTGTCGGCCCATTTTTAATTATATTATATATTATTAAAAATACTAAACTACTAAAATATTATACAAAATTGGTAGGTTTACCTACTCAAGTATGTTTCAAATTATGTTGTTAATTTCTAATTACGTGAAAAGTCCTCAATAGTATTTATGATCAATTAATCTGATAGTTTAAAGGTAAGGTAAACTAATTTAATAAAAATATTCGTACGTAAAAATTACGGTCGACAAAAAACTAAGTAAGAGAAAGACGATATAACTTGGCGAATTTAAATATTTTATGTAACTAACGTTTTAAAAATTATTTCTGGCCTCTGTAATGTTTATTAAGTATATAATTTAATACAATAAAGAAATTAAGTAGTATCTTCAGCCTTCTGTAGAGTTTTTAAGTATATAATTAATACGAAGAAGATATCAATTAGTCTCATCAGCCTTCTGTAGTGTTTCCAAGTATATAATTTAAAACAACAAGAAATGAAGTTGTCTTTTCGGTTTTCTGTAATGCTTTTAAGTGTATAATTTAATACACAAAAGAAATTAAATAGTTGTTCAATCCTCTGCCGTGTTTTCAAGTATATAGTTTAATACAATAAAGATATTTAGTAGTATTTTCAGCCTCCTATGGTGTTTTTGAGTATATAATTTAATGTTAAAAAGAAACGGGGTATATTTTTAACCTTCTGCAGTGTTTTTAAGTATGTAATTTAATACAATAAAGAAATTATGTAGTTTTCTCACCCTTCTGTAGTGCTTTTAAGTATAAAATTTACGGTATTACAAAAATGTTTGAAACATATCTGTAGGACATATGGATATACACAAAGCATACTCATTTCGCATTGGTGGGTTCTACGTACGGAAACGTGTTTAGAACTCATCCTATTTCTCGTCAGCGTACGAGGAGGAGCACGCCAAATGTTTGCATCACTGCTAATATATACATAATCTTGTCACAGGTCATAGCGAAGCATGTCAAGACATCTAACGGCCAAGAGAGGCACGTGGGGGCGCCAAATCATTAAGAGATGGACGCGCGTGGCTTGTGTTGGTTTGTTCCGGGCTAGACGTAGGTTTCTGACAATAGTCAAAATTACGTAAGTATAAATTAATATGACGATGAGCATCAAAAGTCCAGGATGTGTCTTGATGCTGAAATAAATGTGTATTAAATAAAATTTATTAAATAAAAGGAAACAAGACGATATTGGCCATAAAATTTTATTTATGATTTACATGAAAGAAATTACGGTTTGAAATGTATTAAAATAATAATGAAAACTATGCATATAGGTGTCGATAAATTAGTATTTACAAGCTGAAAAGTATCTTAGTTATTTCGTAAATTAATAGCTTGGTAAACGTAAGTAAAAAATATATGTATCGACAAAATAATGTTACGATCGGACACGTGGTAGAAAACAAAAGAGACGCCAGACAACCCTTCACAGTGTATGCTTGAACAAGCACCTGTAGGCTCATAAAGGTTGGAGACGAAGAGAGGACCTGTGCCAAGAAACCCCATGGTAGACGGGCAGTTTTATGATCTAGTTTAAGAATAACTAATTATATTGCAAATAGCGATGCCTAAGAATTAAGAATTAATAAAAGACGCAAGCTGAAAGGTTGTGATATCAATGAAATTAATATCGTTAAAATATTCCTTGCCAAAAATACTTTAAAATGATACTTCACATGATAAAGTTTACAATAGTGAATTAACTGTTGCTATAAAATTTTGTCAATATTAAAAAGGGGTGGTATAATTTTGACACGTAGACAAAAGAAGCTCAATAGTAAATAAAATTACTACTTACTAAATAATTAAAATAGAAATTGTAAATATTAATTAATAACTAAATTAAAATGATAGGAATATAAAAGAAATTCTAAACGAACATTGGAGAATATGAAATGCCTGAGTTTACTTTGCAGTAGATATTCTCGGAAGGCTGTTGTTTATGACCAATGCACATTATTAAATTTGATATATTTGTAAGTCATATAATTTAAAAATGGATTAAAAAATTATTCATATATGCGAAGTGTAACAACATAAGTATACACAGCGCATACTTATTTCGCATTGGTAGCTTCTACGTATGTACACGTATTACGAAAACTCATCCTACGCTGACGTACGCTCACAAGACCTAGGATGAATTCGAAACACACGTCTGTACGTAGAAGCCACCAATGCGAAAAAGTATGCGTTGTGTATATCCATGTATACATATGCAGATATGTTTTTAACATATTTGTATTACTGCATTTATACTTGATGTTAGTTAAATATCGATATCCTATTTTTTATGTACAGGGTTAGGAAAATGTATGTATCCATTCGAATATCATTAATACGGCTACTTGGATTTTAATAAAATTTGCCACATACAAGTTAATACAAATAGGGGACCATAAAAGAGGACCATACTTCCGATTTAGCCATAAATAATGTTCACTTTTTTATTTTAAATGAAACAGCCTGTATATTTTTACGAATTTCAATAGAACTCTGCCCTGATGGGTCAGCAGTAATAAGATTCGACGCCCTTTTCTTTAACAACAAAAGAGATATTTAATTAAATCTATTAATGCATCATTGATTGAGAACTAGAAAAATGAACGCAAAAAATATAAACAAAACTAATATCAGTTAAGAAAGGTTTCGAAATGATGACCGTTCCCTTCTTGTGAACAAATTCTTGAATGGCATTTGCTAAAACCTTCTCACGAATTAATTGCACTTCCTCAATTATCCTCTTCCATAACTCGTCCCGATTATGCGGTCATCACGTCATCATGTAAACCACAGATTCTAAATAACCACAAAGGAAAAAATCTAGTGGATTTAAATCTGGAGACCGTGCAAGCCATTCAATGAATCCTCTACAACCAATCCAACGATTCGGGAATGTTTTGTTTAAAAAAGTTCTAACATTAAGAGCGTTGTGCTTCCATTTTGTTGGAACCAAGGTAATTCCCCATCTTCCTCAATATTAGGAACAACCTGATCACGTAAAATATCTAAATATCTCTGTCCAGTTAGTGTACCATGAATGAAAATAAGACCAATAATACGGTTTCTAAAAATATCCGCCGAAACTTTTAATTTCTGTGAATGTTGTGTATATTAAATGTGTTTTATACGGTGATATCTTTCGTGCTTCAATATTCTGGCAACTTATATCATAATTTAGTTAGTGCGAGGAATGTAGAAGAAGTTTGTGGTAATTCTTCTAATGCTATAGCAATATCTTGAACAATAACTCCATTAGGTGCGATTTTTGGTCGTCCGCTTTTCGATAAATTTCCGATCAAGTTATACCTTCTCAAAGTTTTACCAACGACAGTTCGAGATATTGAATGCCGATCTTGCTGCAAATTGTTAAATAAATCGCATACTTCTTCATGAGTTCTGTCGCGGTCACCAAAACAAATCATCATCAGAATTTCAATACGTTCTTTTTCAGTTAATTGAGCCATTATCAATATTTTCAGTCAGTTGACAGTTTCAGCCAAGCACTGAATTCCATGGCTTACTAAATCAGTTTGAATTAAATACCTATGTCGTTATTGAACAAATGAGTGCCAAACCTTATTATTGCTGAACTCTCAGATCAGGGCTCTATTGAAATTCCTAAAAATATATAGGGTGTTTCATTTAAAATAAAAAAGTTAACTTCGTTTACGGCTTAACCAAAAGTCCTATATAATAATAAAAGTCCCCGCACTAGCCTTCCAGGCCTTTGGGATAGTAACATGGTAGGGTGGTTACAACTTGAGCCGTTCGGTACACTACTTTTATATAAATTAATGAAAAAAGAAAATTAAGTAATTTTAGTCCTCACGTTTGTACTTCTCCCTAAGAGTACGCGCTTTTGCACAATCCCGTATATAAAATAAAAAATATTTATGTCAAAGTTAAAATCATGGCTACAGAATTTATACGCGTTTCGGTTAAACAACAGTATTATATGTAAATATAATATGTATTATGATAGTATTTTTCAGAACATAGTTTAATACAGAAAGGAGGTTAAGCAGTTCTTTTTATCTTCTCTCTATTTTTCCTTAAGAGTACTTCCTTAGTGTGGATATTAATATAATTTTTCTTCAGATGAAAAATAACTCGCATTTCGTCCATTTATCTTTCCACGCACGGGGTCAACTCCCGTAAGTGTCTTGGGGGAAAAAGTAAATACACATATGTTTGTTCTTATTGTAGTAAATAAGTGTCAGTAATCTGAGTGGAAATATTTTTCGTCACAATTCATTTGTACTACATAAAATGCTTTAATAGTGTATTATTTCAATTAGATTTGTTAAACGTAAACCTAACTCTATTAAGAGCTTTTACTTAACAAGCTTTAAAATAGATTTGGCGTAATATATCGAAATAGTCACTTTTAAAAAATTCAATTGCATTTATGGAAAATATTTAATTAATTAATTTTGACGAAATCACATACTGCTGTAAACTATAAATGTCAATGTGCTATACATGGCATAAGTACGTAGGTCCCGGTAATAAATTATCTGAAGGTGAAGCAATTGACTTTGACGATTATCTCGCGTATTTACATGATATGCAATATCAGAGAAATAATGATAAACATTTTGCGAGTGATTTCTTTACAGATTTTTTAGTAAATCTAAATTCTCATTCTTTGTTTGGTTTTCAAATCGCTTGTCCGGGAAATTGACACGATTGGCTACGTTCACAAGGAAACAGAACTACAGGAGTACCACCAGTAGAATCTGTTGCACCAATACCTTCAACGCCTAATCAAATACGAAAACCTCCTATTGCGGGAAGTTCGAGAGACAATTTCGGTGATTTTGAGGGAGAAGAATCAGCTCAAGAAGCTCCTTCCGATATTCTACAAGATATTGGTAATATTTACGATGAAAGCCAATAATTCCGGTAGTAGTGGTGGTGAGGGTATTAGTAATACTATCGGTAACCTTGAAACTGCTACTAAATAGTTGAAGATTCCTAGATCAATCGGTATGAAAGATGTAACAATGCGTATTACCAAATCAAGAATATTTTATTCTTATTTTATGTTATGCTTTTCAACAATTAGAACATAAATTTTTTTCGTTGATTTTCATCACGGGCACCTACAGACACCGACAAACACCGACAGACACTGACAGACACCGACAAAAACCGACATAGACACGCTCTGTTTGTGTGTGAGTGTGTCGGTGTCGGTGTCTCTCCGTGTCTGTCGGTCTCTAGCGGTGTCTGTCGGTCTCTATCGGTGTCTCTCGGTGTCTGCCGGTGTCAGTCGGTATTTGTCGGTGTCAGTCGGTCTCTGTCGGTCTTAGTCG